>JAFBJT010108893.1:109879-127024 GCA_016785325.1 Chascanopsetta lugubris
GGAGAGACCCCACGCAGCGTCCTGGAGGAAATCGGCCTCACATAAACATGGTGCCTGTCAACATCCCCCCGACCCGCTCCACACACAACCACCTGCCAGCTGCTCTGCTGTATGAAGCCCATGCCAGGTCACTCACTCCCACACACACACACACACACACACGCACACGCACACACACAGGGCATTGTCTCCCCCTCATCTTCATTGTCTGTTTGCATACGTCCTGCTGAGTCATTCATTTGTGCAGTGTGACGACGACGTCGCTCTCTGCTCCTTCACACTGACTCACTGTGCCGTGTGAAGTGTTCGATGTCGCGCACACAAAGTTCACGCACAGACTCGTCATGTTGAAACCGGTCTGCGATTGTCTTCGACAAGGACCTGTGGGACGTTGTGAAAAGCATTACTCCGCCTACACCAAAGATTTGTATTTCATGTTGCCTCACGATGCGCTGAGATCGTTGTCTGTCACACCGTGTGTGTGTCCTCTGCTGTTTACAGTCAGTGTCGCGTGCCGCACTGATTTCTGCCAAACGCTGTCAAACCAAGGGGCCGTCAAACGTTACGGCCCGTGGGCCAGAACCGGCCCGCTGGGCGGTCTTACCAGGCCTGCAGAATTATTTTGCAAAGTGTAAAAGTTACAGGAAAGATGTCGAGACCTTGGTTCACTGACCTGCCATTACTACGCCGGGACGCTAGGGGGAGCCTGCGTCACTAGTTGAGGCACTGGAACAAAGGGGAAATGGGGGGGCGGCAGTGGCTCGGTGGTTAGAGCAGGTGCCTTTGGAAGCAAAGGTCACTGGTTTGAATCCCACTTGGGCCCTTGATCGCCCAAACGGCCCAATGTGTATCCGCAGTTGAAGAAGATTCAACATAGCAAAGGGGAAAATTTGGCGTGGCCATTGTTTATCGGTCGTTCTGCTGTGATCTTACTGGTCTGGCCCACCTGAGATCAAATAGGGCAGGACGAGGTCCATGAACTAAAATGACTTTGTTATTGTTTTTCAGTCAGTGTTGCGCTGTGTTTACTTCTTTATAAAGCAGCTTATACTGGTTAAAACCAAAATGATATTTGATCTTGAAAAATGTTTGTGTATTTTCATGTGTACTTGATTGTGTTGCTGTTTTGTAACTCCTACGTGTGAATGAGTCTGTAAAGCGAAAAAAAAACAAAAAACAAAAACACTGTTGCTACACTCTGAGAGAACTTTGCCCTGAGTGTGACTTTACCGGATTTGTGTTTACTCCCAGAGGATAATGTATGGTCTAGTTTAATGTTGCAGCGTCAGAAAGGGATGAAGGAGAACCCCGGTGTT
The DNA here is from genome assembly GCA_016785325.1 of Chascanopsetta lugubris. NCBI lineage: Eukaryota > Metazoa > Chordata > Actinopteri > Pleuronectiformes > Bothidae > Chascanopsetta > Chascanopsetta lugubris. The sequence continues at coordinate 111,196 of JAFBJT010108893.1, forward strand.
TCCTGGCAGCTTCAGCAATAAAGACGACAGAGAACCGCAGCTAATTTCCTTCAATTCTTCCCAGGTATTTACCACAACACGTGGAAAGAACAGGCGACACCGGGTGATGAAAAAGCGTGTCTTAATGTTGCGCAGTGACAAAAACACGTTGAGAGACAAACATGAGCTTTTGTTTCATTTATTTGATCTCTGATAAAACAGACCAGAACAAACTGAACCTGCATTCAGTAACAAGTCAGTTTTAAAACATCAGCTTGATAAAAGGTGGATTGAGGTAAACGGAAGGAAGATAAAAGAACATGCACACGTGTGCACGCAGAGACGAGGCAAGGATTCACAGCAAACATAGACGACGGCGCGCTCAGTCAGCTGCTGCTTCATTTTGAGGAGAAGGCACGAGGCCCAAAGACACCGTGTGTTGCATTTTACACAAAAAAAAGTGACAACAAATTGGCTCATGTATTTATTCAGTCACGACCTTCGGCTTAAGGTATCCATCGAGATGCGTTAGTCATCACGACCGCTGCGTTTGAGCCCGAGATCTATATTTAACGCTCGGGTTGGTAATCCTGGATAAGCTAGCGATAGCGTACACTTTGAAAAACTGCAACTGATACATCCCGTGACCTCTGATTGGTTGCGCCAGCGAAGCTACACCCGAAATGACAACGCGCAACTGCTAAAAAAACAACTTTTCCGGGCGCCACCTCTGAGAAGTGTCAGCAGCCAGGATCCAGTATAAATAATTGGTCGTGTTTAAAATAGTCCTGTAAAGGCCACAGACACTGGCTTTTGTTTTCCACAGATTATATTTAGAGGTGGCTCTTGGGATGCAACGATAACCAGTATTTTTTATTTTTTTTTAAACTAACATACCAATCCTATCTTTAAAATGATATGTAGAATAGAGGTCACATGGTGGACGTTTTACCGAGACAGCGACGGCAACGAGGCACCGTCTCAATTTGAGGTAAAGGACGGGATCTTCTCCTCAGAGCAGTGGCAGTGCACTTGTGACCTGCCGTCTCTGAAGACGCCGTGAGCAGGCGGAGTTCGAATCTCCACAGAAAACACAATCTCTTCTTCCAACCATAAAACGTCAACGCATAAAACCTGTAACCGTTGAGGCGTGTGGCAGTGGATCACATCTCACTGTCTTTCTAAATCTCTAAAAGGAGAGCAAGATGAGAATGAGTCGTTCCACTTGGAGCATCGTGGTCATTGGACTTTCTGACCTCAAAGGCGTCCTTCAAATAGTTTGGAGGACAATGTGTCGAATTTGACTAAAAAACTATGTACACAATTGTTCTGCCCTCTTATCTGTGTTCACTCATTCGTCCAATTCATTCATTCACAGGACATTTCTGGGCAGCCATGAACTGACAGGTGAGTGCAGGTGGTTGACCTCACACGGGGGCTTTAACGTAAGCGTGGCCTGCAGTGTACGGCGCCACATATTCCGCTTCCTGCTGGTATTGTCGGGGCTGGGTAGGCGGGGCCTAATGTGACTAGTGAGTCTATGTACACCTAACCATCAAATCTTGCATATTCTACCTTTAAAATGGAGATGTTCGCCCTGGTGAGTTAGCTGTCCTCCTTCAGCATTTCCTCAATCTCTTTGTCCCAGTTCTCATCGTGGTTCTCGTTGTCAGCCAGTACGTCGTATTCCTTAAGCTCCTCCTGCAGCTCTCTCTCCCAGTCCGGGGTCTCGTCTGGAGCAAACAAACAAACAAACAAATAAACTCAACAAACCTGTCAGACATATAGACACCGAAGAAAATGTAAAGCACAGTCATCGAACAAATACAGGTTTTTGCGAGTGTTCCGAAAAACACGCGTTGTCCCAGTTTAGGCCTGAACGATCAACATTTCTGAAACTATGAAAACAGAAAATGATGTTCAGAGTTTTTCGACATTAAACACTAATACATACATTTCCTCAGCAGAGCGTGTGATGCTCAAGCCACAAACATGTCATTTGCACAAAATTCCAAACGCATTATCGTATTCCCCTTATTTTTTCGGCCCTGTGATCCTGCAGCTGCCCCACAGATGTGCTATGCCAAGAGCATGAGAGAAAAGGATCTCAAATCGACTATATCATTACAATATGCGCTTCAGAACATCTGAAAACTCCTGTTTTGCAGACAGCTTACAACGAATAAATCAAATTCATCTTTACCACCCAAGTAGGATTTGTTCAGAAAGGGTCCAACATAAACAACGTGTGACAATGCGGCTCGGAGGCCACACCCTGCCTTGAACGCGCTCTCAGCAGCGTCCGGTGACATCATGAGCGTGTTCACTGACCAGACTGACCCTGAGGCGCGCCTGCCTGTTCCCGCTTGTCCAGCACCAGCTGATCCATCTCTTTGCGCAGATCGTCCTCGTCTATGTGGCACGAGCCAAAAGCGTCGCTCACGAACTCGGACACGGGGGGAGCGCTGGAGATTTCCCCTTCATCCTGCCGTCGCACAAACAGAGGGCGGTCTGAGCGCGACTGCTGCCACTTTCAGTCCGACAGCTGACGAAGAGCAAACCGTCTCGTTTTATCCTCTGGAAACAGGAAGCTCACCTGGCTGGACTTCGGATCGTCGTCGCAAACAGCAGGTGGGGTTTTCACGTTACCTACACCTGCAGAAATCCATTTGGCATTAGGTCGGAGAAGAGTGATGCTCGACTCACAGCAGACTCGTGCGTTCATAGAAAATCATTCACACTGTTGTTATTAAAGTGAATTGTTGCCTTTTTGACGAAGGTCCTCTGAGCCGCGGACGGCTTTGCCCACATCTTTGCGCTCGGCCGCCTGTTGCGCCGCTAGAGCGGTGAGCTGAGCCGACTGCTTTATCAGGGACACGCGGTAAAAGTAGTTCTTCCAGAAGGCTTCCTCTTTGACCCTGAAAAAGAGAGGAAACAAACAATCGTCTCCGTGAGTTAGTCCAAATGGTTTGTTTTTTCGAATGCGGCACGTGGTGAAATCAGAAAACGTGTGCAGCACGAGAACATCCTCACTGTTTGGGGACCAAATGGAAGCGCATCTTTCGGAGGAGTTCGTCTTCCTCCAGCATCACCATGGCAATCGGATACATCTGCTCAAAGTCAAAGTTAAAGTGCACACCGCACGGGGGGTCTCGCAAGAAGTTCCTTTTGTCCTGTGGGACAAACACAAAAACCAAGTGAAGTTGTCCTCGATGTCGTCGAGATATTCAAGTTAAAAACACGGTCAAAAGTGACACTAACGGCCGATAGAGCTAAAATCTGCTGCTGTACAGTTTCCTCATCGTGATATCCGACCCATGGAGGCACAGCAACACCTGCAAACAATAGAAACTGGTGTTATTATGCAGAGATGTTAGCATACTCACACTTTATTCATTTGCATTCATCAAGTAATGAAGTGTATATTCATGAAATCATTTGATATCTACTTTAGGGGGAAAGGAAATTATTTACCTAACTTTTTGGCGTTTTTCTCCTGGACAAACTTTTCTTGCTCTTTCTGGAAATCACCCAGGAATGTCTACAGGGAAGAACAGGTTTTCGTCAGACAGACAAAACAAAACAATAACAGCTTGTGGAATCAGTTTGATGACCAAAGAGAAGTACCAGTTATCTACCTTGTCGAACATTCTGTTGATCTTCCCCTCCTCCACACTTTTCTTTAGGGTTTGCGCCGTTTCAACCACGGAGTTGGACAGATTCTTGGAGGCACTGCTGGCAAAGTTATACATGTAACCTGCAAAAACAAGTCACTGGGTGACTGATGGATAAGGAGATGAACACATTCATGATAACTAGAGCTACAGCCCCCGGTTGCCATTTAAGGGTATTTACTTTAAGGGTAATTGGAAAAAATACAAATGGCAAGTTTGTCCATTCTGAGCTACTGTAAAAAAAAACATGGCGGTGCAATATGGCAGTAAATGTAAAGGGCTTATTATAAGGTAACAAAAATCATTCTTTATACACTCAGGTGATTCTACACTCGTTAAAACACCCGTGGCGACATTTTTATTCACACTTACCACTGAATACTTTGGCTTTCTGTGTGAGTGGTTGAGTGTCTCCATGTTCCTCGGCAGCAGTGTTCTCCTCAGCACTCTGTGTTTTGTTTACTTCATGGCTGCTTTTCTCCTCTCCTGGTTTACTTCGGCTATTTTCGCTGTCTGTTCCGAACCAGCTCCCCAAGCTCGTAAACATAGTGTAAACACTTTGTCAGTTAAAATCTGAAAAAAGTGAAGAGCCTCTTCAACTCGGTCCACTGGTTTATTACTCGGCGAACTTGTAAATGTTCGTAAAACAGTAAAGAGCAGGCTGGTGACGTTTCACCACTCACCCATTTCCGCGAACTTCACCTAATTTGGCACCACTGACTACCCGTACGTAAAACCGGTTGTCATGGGAACGCACTCCCTTTGGAATGGTGGGTTCGTGGGAGTTAATGGTTTGTTTAAAGAGTTAGCTAACTCACCTCACACCCCTGGACGGCATAGCTACAGTTTCCTCTCTTGCCTCGGAAGGAGCGAGTCTGTCTATAAATAAAGTTTTTTTCTGTTTTTTTGAAAAGGTCACTTGTAGCTTTGCTGTGACCCAACGCTAACGCTAGATGGCGCGCTCGTGCTGCGCGGAACTCCACTTGTCCCTGTTGTCCATGGATGGAGCTACTCGGTTAGCTTAGCTAATTTAAACTCTCCTGGCTGAGTGTGTCAGTGTGTCGCTCTCGGTTTGAATCATGCAGCAGGGCGAACGAGCTCAGCTAATCCTGCGTCTATAAACGACAGCCAAGAAAGTCGGGGTTTTGTTTTGTGTTGAAGAAAACCGGGATATCGACAAGCCGCAAACTCGCTCCTTTGTTTAGAGAGAAGGTGATTCACCGGAAAGTAAATAAAAGTGTCGTCGGTGAAAAGATGAAGTAACCTGCGTTGCCACACCGAGGAAGCTTTCGTGTCCACCGGTTTATCCACGAGCCGGACTTCCAGGTAAGAGCACACCTTCCAACTGGTACCGTGTCGTGTTTATAAAGTTTATCCAAGTATTGCTAAGTATATTTGTGCTTTATCTATTTTTTATTTTTTGGGGGGAAAAGGCGCTAGTAGCTCCACACGGAGCTTGTGTTACCTGGTTGTTTGTCGGTCCCGTGTTTGACTGATCGGAGGAGGAAGATGGTTTCCATTGTGCTTCTCCCACATTGTGACTGATACATTCACATTAGAGCATTAAGTTGAATGGAGGCTGCGTGGAGTGTGACGACAGGTGTTTACACACTCTTCCTGCTGTCTTACACCGCACTGACACCCTATATTTACACCTTTATTCCCTGTAAACACACACTATCGGCTCATGCGATGGTAAACACACAACGCTCACACGGTCATTTTGTGAAGCGAGGCGTCATCCCTTTCAAATGAAAAGCTCCAATCCAGCCATAGTACCAGAAATCTTTGGAACATGTTTTGTAAAATAAACATGTGATCAAAGCTTAAACGTTTTATTAGGAAACAGACCAACAACTTAATGGACACCATTGCTAGAACTTAGAAATATATGAATTAGAGCATACTGCTGTATAACCCAAACTATTTTTGATACATGTAATAGGGGTCTTAAAATTACTTAAGTGTTTAGAGATCAGCCAAAAATGGACACGTACACACGCAAAAAAATAAAAACAAATAAATTCAGAGAGGTGTAAATATGAGATATGCTATAATGCAAGTGGAATATGAAGTTTATTTTGTGAGCAGAATTCAGTATAAGCGATTAAATTGCACAGGGAGTTTATTGTGCAGTGTCAGAATTGGTGAGTGTGGTCTTTTGGGAGCTGCTTTGTACAATATGCTTTATAAATGATTATCATAACAGCTTGAACTCTTCATTCGCCTGAGGAAAATAGACCAATGGCTTTAAAGGTGCAGTGTGTAAGATTTGGGTCATTTTTGTCGCTACTAAAAAATATTACAAAACAATTACATACTGACATTTATTTTTTCCCCATAACCCTTAAATGAGCCTATTAATGTATATTTACACGAGAAGGGGGGTGTCCTCTTGGTGGAGGCTGCCATTTTTGAACAGTAGTAAAAGTAAACATCTTTTGATTTGTAATAACTGAAGTCTACCATAAGTTCTCCTGCATGCTCAGAAGGGTGAGGGTGAGGCAATGGATACAACATGCAACTTCACCCCCAAATGTCACCAAATCTTACACACTGCACCTTTAATATCCTCAGCACAATCAGAGTATGTTTATCACAGCAGAGCCTGATTTTGAGCGATGTCAGTGTGTGTTCATGGAAGATAAATTCATCCTTTATTTGTCCCGCAATGGAGAAATCTGATGTGTTTGCATGATCCAAAAGTTGGCCTCAGTAAACAAACATGGCATATATGTACGTGAAGACAAACAGACACATATTTCTGAAAATGTAAGTTTAATATAACTAATGCGTGGTCATACAGACTAATTTATACTGTATATGTCATACATATGTATAGTCGGCAAATGTCTCATGAAAGCCTGTGTTGTTGATATCTGAGGTCTACTGTCCAATCACCCCTGGTTTACAGTAAAATGCATATTATTGTGTTTTTCTCAGAACTTCTCAAACCTTTGTGTAAATGCCTTCATCAAATGTTTATTCGAGACATAAACATTTCAACATCCAAATTAAATTGAAAAATGAATCAGATTGGTTCCCTGAGGTTCTCTAACGTGACTCTGATCAAAGAAAAGATTAACATATGAGCAAGTAGCTGTCTGAAGTTTATAATGTCAACACTGTAAAAGTAAATCATTAAAAACCAGTGAGACATTAAGTGGCGTAGAGCTGTTGAGTTAAAGCGGAACAGGGGAGAGACGAAGCTGCTGTGGAGCACAATTGCGGTGCTCATTTTTCTCGATAAATTGTGTAAAACGTTAAATATCGGACCCCAAAAATATAAATACGGGTTTCATTCTTTGATGTTATTGTTGCTCAAAATGAACATGCATTTCTTTGTATTCTGATGAAGAGTGGGTTTTTTCATACCTCAAACATTGATAAATGATTCCAGATGTATCATTCAAACCTACACTAACACTTGCATGGGTTTGCCAGAGACAAGTCTCAATGATTTAGCAAATTGATTATTGTAAGTGTTTTGTTTTCTCTCCTGCACTACTGACGATTCAGCTTTGTGTTTTCCAGTGTTTTTTTGGAGGCTGAATGTCTGTTACAGAAGCGATTTGACAAAATATCAAAACATAATTGACATCAAAGCCACGACCTAAAAATGAAGTGTCAAATGGACACGGTTGAAGAACTGTCCTCTGTTTTCTTATTACAGTACCATGGATGCCGAGGGATATACAAATAACTTACATTACACAGACACGGAGAACCTGTGGCACGTGATGCAGACGTCTGGAGATGTGGATCAGAGGAGCAGAGATGGTGAGAGCTGGAAGATGGTGGATGTATTTCTGTCTGGAGGTGCGCCGTGGGGATTTACACTCAGAGGGGGACTGGAGCACCGAGAACCGCTGCTCATAACCAAGGTGAGTGATTGTGTCAAAGGTCGCCTGGATGGAGAGCCGGGTTTCAGCTGCAAGACCAAAAAATGGTTTTATGTGACCTTAAAAGGGTCAAACCCAATCAGAGGGTCAGAGGACGGCCTATTATGACCCATTATGATTAACCCTTTTTTTTTTTTCAATCCCTGGCCACTGAGCTAACTCAAAAAAAAATCCACCCCCTGTACAGTTGTCAGGGGGGAAAATGTTGCTCATTGAGACCAAAACTGTACCAGACCATGTTTCATTCACCTCTAAAGTTGACCACATTAACATGGGACTCCGTGGCTGTTGACTCACTTTTGGAGCCACCCTCGAGTGGCCACCCTATGAACTGCACGTTTTTCCACTTCCGTATTGGCCTCATCCGTCAGCCTCGGAGGTTACTGCTTCGTCCCTCTGCAAGTGCCATTTCTGATTCGATGTAAATATACCAAAGACAGACGAGGGAGGGGATCAACCGAGACACATGCCGACTTTTTATACCGTATTTTGAAGACACAACTTTCTCCTTCAGACATGTGAGTGGTTGGATACCCTCCGAATAGCAAAGGTGGTCTTTTTATTTAGGCATCACGTCAATCCCTGTTGTGTGTACACACTCTTGGCTAATCTCGGAAGCGGCGGCGTTTTAGCTTTTAAAGTCTCCACCACCAAACGGTGTCTTGAAACCTCAGTGTGCGAGGCGTAACCAGAGGCCATCTCACCTGTCGAATAAGGTCACGGTCACAGTCACGAGATCCCGCCCCTGACCCTCTCCGATTGGTCGGAAGGGCGAGGTGTGCTCAAGCTTGTGTGTGTATCCTAGTGTGTGGGAGCCCCAGGCCATTTCAGTACCTTGCCAGGTTTCTATTTGCCTGTGCCTGGTGCCGCATCACGTACATAAGATATGGTGGTAACACTTTATAGGTGCGTTGGTTGAGATCAAATCGAGGGCATTGTTGAACATGGATCTAATGGCGCAGTGATGACACAGCGATTAGACGGCGTGGTTTTGGCAGGTGTCTCCTCCTTACACCACAGAGCTGCAGCTGAGATCTTCAAGCTGACAACAAAGAGGGTGTGCATTTGCTGTTCGAGGCCCCAGATTTTGGAGGGATCAGTCGTGATGAATACCAGCCCCAAACTTAAATCAACCCCGACGCTGACTGAAGTTGACCGCCGACCCCGCGTTGCCTGTTGTGTGTCCGCCAACTCCGCTGCAACCAACGATGCCCCCGGCAATCGGGACCATAGGGTTTGAAGAGCATGCACAAGTCGCAGTGATGTCATCGGGGGGGGGGGGTAAACGTGACCTGAGTCTCCTCATACTAGCAGACCAGGGGCTATTAGAGGCCAACAGGGACTGTCTCATTCTTCAGCTTCGGTAACAGCCTGTTCACACCTGGTTAATAAGAAGAGATCTTCAGTAAACTCGTTTGATGTCATTTGACATGTATCTCTGCTCTGTGGGGAGGTCACAGTCATGCATCAGCGAGAGCCAATCCTGAGCTGTTGTCAATTTGACACAATGCTCCACAAGATCAAACGTCTTGTCGTGCACTGTGATGCAAAGTGGGATGTGTGAGCCACCGTTAGCACACAGTGCCACTGATAAGGATTCGAGCTAATTATTCCTTTCGGCTCTAAAAATCACACTGTAACCTGACGTCTTTGTTCGCCGTGTAATCATTGACCGCCGAAGACCTTGTTGGTGAGTTTGAATATGTAAATACAGCAGCACCTGTTGGTCAGGAGCCCAGCCGTGTCTCGGTCGAGGGTTTTTTTGTTGGCTGAGCCCGTGTTGACCTAAACCAGGTCTAAAGTCCAACTCCAGTGGCCGAAACTCCGGATCTCAGGCACCGTGCGGGCTTAGTGGGATACAGTCGGGACGACTTTCACCCCATTACCGTAGGTTTTACGAGCATGTGATTCAAATGACCAGAACCGTGGCCACTTTAAGTCTTTAAGCTGTCAGATTAAATGGCAAGTTCACATTGCTGAAGTGTGTGGCGGTGAAACGGTGCCCAGCTGGACTTGCAGTTGGATGGCAAAAGCATTTTTATTGTTGACGTTATATCTCTGAACGCCGGGACCTACACGAGTGGATCGGTTTGCAACTGACGGTGAGATTTTTTTTTTTTCGGAGAAAACACTCAACTTGACGCTTGTGCTTTTTAGACAAACTCTTCAGGGAGTGGATCGTGAACTGAACTTCCATGTGCTCTCTCTATATTCTCTGCAAATCCTTCAGATTTTGGTTTGCCATCAACTGTCTGTTATTCAAGCCCACCTGGACCTTTGCGTTCTCACCAGGTTGGACGTTAGTCCGGAGGGCTGCTCGTGGTACCAGGAGCAGTAGAGGAATGTTCGAGCTTTGTTTGATTTTCTAAATGTAGTGAATTATCTGTGACAGCCGGAGGCTTGGAGGAATGGCACGATGGGATGAATTAAATCAGGATTAGTGATTTGTCCTCTTTTGGGGCAGCTCTCAGATTCCGCCCAGTGATTTACAAGGTGTCGATGAATTCTTTGTGTTCACCAGATAACGATGCAATTAGCTTGCAATTTGTCTTTGATCATATCTACATCCCCCTCTCACTCCCAGGTAGTAGAAAAATGTGAGAAACATTCATTTGTAGATTGACATGTGGGTTGAACATTTTTGAGGCTGCTCTCGCTCCCAGATGTTCACTCTGTGTGCCCCCTTTTTCAAAGTAACAGCACATCTGTATTCTACCTGAACATGTGGGAATGATGAGTCTTGACAAATCACTCGAATGCTTGGGATTGTATCTAGATCGGTCACGGAATCCAATCGTATCTTCTGAAACATAACGTTCCTCTGGAAAAGCAAGAGAAAAAGACTTGACCATAGTTGGCTACAACAATGTTTGAATCATTTCCCCGCCTCACTGGCTCCCTTTGATCCTCCTGACACACTAACACCCTCGTTGAATTTGTGTTTCTCAGCATTAACAGCCACAATCCACTTCAGTGCTGAATTGTTCATCTCATCTCAACATATAACATCGATAACATCTGACCTTATCCTAGAACTGCAACTCAAAATCAATCTAAAACAGTGATTCTCAACTCGAATGTGATTTTTTTTTTTTTTAAGTGAAGGAAAAAAATCCCGTGCTTTTGTTTTGAAGAGGATTTTTCATGCATTGGAGTGCCGTCTATTGAAACTCCTGAACAGTAGGTGGCGATGATGCCCTGTAATGCTAATGGACACCTGTCATTTCACAGATAGATTTTACATATGCTAATTGACCTTTCTTATATTGTACGTCATACTTTATGTCCAGACGATGCACCTTTTGGTTTTTTACGTAATTGGCTAATTGAGTGTAAAGCGGAATATTTCCCTCTTTAGCATCGCTACCTGCTGCTTGTTTTTGTTTATCATTAAACTTGTTTTCTGCGAAGGCATACTGTGATATTCTGAAATTAAAGACATTTGAGAAGTCAAAATTTTCCTCGATTTGGGTCACGGCTCGTCATTTAGGGGTGATGATCCCAAAGCCAGACCAGTTGTGATCCACCCATCTAAAAAGGGAGATGTTGGCATGGTAACTCCACTTTTAAAGGTGCAGTGTGTAAGATTTGGTGACGTCTAGAGCTGAGGTCACGTCCTATCCATCACCTCACCCTGACACAAATGACAGAAATCGTACACACTGCTCCTTTAATTCGTACAATATGTATTATCCATTGATTCATTTGCACACACGGTTAAAGGTGTGAGCCCGTGTACCGCGAGCTACAAAACCGTAGGAACTTTTGTCGCAGAAATGCTGATACTTCAACAAGCGAGTTGCAAACGGCAATTACTTGTCCGAACGCTGGCGCCCAGAAACATCCTGCACACAGCAAAACTCTGAAGTTCATGTGAAAACGCAGAGGCGGAGAGCTGCGTCAGGGCAGATAAATACAGCGCCACGCACTCCAAGCAGCTCATTAAAGAGAACGGAGGGGGATTATTTGTATGAGGTTATGAACATTCTTTTTTGGGCCTCTGCAAACGGAACCTTCGACTGGATGTGACTTTTTGATTTCAGTAGCTTTTTGCGTTGCGGTGCGAGTCGTGAGCACGGCGGCCTTCGCTAAATTTATGTAAGCACCTGCGGAACAAAGACCTCTGAGAAGTAAAGCCACATTTAATAAACGCATTTTATTTGTCTCATTCTCGTATTCCCTCGGATAACCAAACTGACCGATAGTCTAAATAAAGGTTCCGTGTTGATGAGAGGTTTCAGGTATTCCTTAAAAAATACCCTGGATCTAATTAAAATTCCTAGCATTCCTGACATAACCGGGGTTATGCTCATGGTCCTCGTGGACTTAAAGTCCTTAGTCTCAATAAACTTAAATAATCCTGTTTTACCAAACACAGCTGGGCATGCGCCTCAGACGTACATGCGTGTCCTCTGCCAGGATCACATTCTCTGTGGAGGAAAATATTGTTGCTCTTAAAGAACCAGTAACAGACGCGCAGCAAAACTGACTCTGTTCTTACTCGCTGTGATAAATCACCTGCAGGTAAACAGGTTTTACCGATTACAGGACCCTGTGTGTGACAACACTGTGGGCTCAGTTTCCCTCGCTATTGCTCAACCTCTGGAGTGAAAATGATTCATGCATTACCGGATTATAACTCATGAGAAGTTTCAGATAGTGTTCTATTTGTGGACATTGATTTTCACACGGCGGGACGATGGAACGCTGAAATCTTGATTGTTTAAGAAAGAACGGATTAGTTTGGTGTTTGGGGAAAAAAATCCATTTCATATCTGAGAGATGAGAATAATGAGATCGTTTCAAAGGTTCTCAGGGCACATCCTAAATGTAAGAGCTGAATTCCCGGGGTTCGGGTTAGTTTAAGACTCACTGTATATATGGTTTGGTGCCAGTACTAATTTCTCCTGTGTATAAACTTTCATCCAAATACGAGTATTGTCTTTCATCACAAAATGTCTGACAAAAGAATAAACAAAGAGAAGACGGCATTTGGATTTACAATATCAGCTTTGTATTTTCCTCAAAATAAACGGAAAGATGGCTCACACCCCGACCCCCATAACTCCCGCCTCCCGTTTTCAAACCCACTCTTCGTTAAATAGTTCTCATGACCCAAATGATTGACTCTGTCCTTTTTGCAAACTCAAGGTTACGTGTTGCTTTTTGAATGAACGCATTGTTTTTCTTGCTGTTGCTACTTTCAGATCCAGGTCATTTCACACGAGTGTGAGTAAAGCTCATGACTGACAAACTTTGCACTCACCTGATAATGACAGCACACCAATTACTACACGGGCAGAGGGTGGACGTCAACCCTCTGGTACGTAATGACAAATATAAGATCGACATTTGGCAATGAAACGATGGCTCTTGGACGTGGTTAGTTTTAGAAATGACAACGTCTGTGGGTGTTCACCAACACTCGGGTGTCACGTATGGAGCCTCCTGCTGTGACAGTGAAGGTTCAGGTCAGAGCTTCCAGGTCAGAGCAGGATTCACTTTGAGTAGAGAGCGCGCTGATGAACTCGTCTCAGATTTTTTTTAAAGAGGGACCCAATCCCTGTGTACAACACACCAATGAAGATGTCAAGTTAGTATGTGGTGATAAGGAGTCATGCTGGTGTATAAAAAAGTTGGGGGGGGGGGGACGACTCAAGAAGTCTCTGCATTTTAGCATTCATTTAGCATTGGATGAGGGAGGCCTCCTCCACGTGTAATGTTTGATCCATTTATTCACAGTGTATTGGAAATTCACATTGTATTTTCAGTGAAGTACTGTGCGAGTTAATTTTTTTTTTTTAGGTTAGGGTTAGATCAAGGGTTAAAGGTGCAGTGCGTAGGATTTAGCAGCATCTAGCGGTGGAGTTGCAGAGTTGCAGCTGAATATGCCTCACCTCGCCGCTCCCTTCCCATATAAAGTTACGTAAAGACGGACAGATTCCCATTGTTTCTCTGAACATCAGTTATTATCCAACCTCAAAGTTGTTCAGTATATTAACGCCGCTGTTAACGCATGGCGGTGCAGCATGGCGGCCTCTGTGGTGAGGGCCTGCCTCTTTAATTCAAATGAATCCAAAGTTATTTTTCCTATATCTCACGCCCCTAGACCTTTTAACGCGCGCGTAATGATGAAAGGCGATGATGTATTTAGAGATTTCTTTGGCAAAAGACTCGGGATACATGCTGTTCGAAGGTCACGTTAGAATGCCTCTCTGTTGGAGTGCTTGCTGCCGGCTTGTCAAACTGCAATGAACATCATTAGCGATGCAGGGGGGCGATGCCTAACACCCACTATGGGGTCTGAGTTCAGTGCCCTGTCAGCACATCTGTCAGCAGAAAAGACACATTCCTTCTTCTCCTCGCCACCACATCCTTCCCTCCGTGTCCTGCAGAGAGACACCAGGCTATTTTTGAGGAGACTCGGGCTTCCAGGATGGCTGCAGCACGACTGATTATAGCCTGGGGGGGTTGGGGGGGGTGGTAAACAAAGGAGACGGCGTGGCTCGTGCAGATTGGGCTGCCATGTTGAACGATGTTTAGAGAATGGGTATAAATCTCCTGCATAAATATTGTCTCAACGTCACCTCCGGAGGCGACGTTGCACGTTGTCTCCCATCACCTCACCCTCACCCCTCCGAGCAGACAGACTCCAGTTGTCAGTCATTTAAGGAGTGACGCAAATGAGGGCAATCGTACACACTGCACCTTTAAAGGTACTCGGTCATTGTGGAGCTTTGTTTCTTGTCAGGTTGGACGTAAACGAGACTAGTATGTAGCTGAAGGCCGCCTCACACATGCTTCTGCGCTGACTGATATCTTTTATTATTGCAAACACACACACACACATACACACACACACACACACACACACACACAATCAGTCTGTGGTTTGTTTTGTGCCAATCTACCAAAAACTGCTCCGCACTGAAATGCCAAACATGTATCCCTCCCCAGCTAAAAATAGTACCCATTAAATAAACTACCGTCATCAGCTTGTGAGGTAAGTCACTGCGCCTGTCTTTGACGTTTTACATTTTTAAAAGATTTGTAATGAGTGGCTTTTAAAGGTGCCTTGTGTACGCTTTGAGTCATTTCTGTCAATTCTAAAACTATGACAAAACAAGTCTATACCAACATCTTCATGAATCCAGAGGTGAGGTTGCGTGTTGTATCCATCACCTCACCCTCACCCTTCTGAACATGCAGGAGAACCTACGGTCGACTTCAGTTGCCATGGAAACTCAAAAGATGTTGAGCACGTCCACTCTGGACTACTGTAAAAACATGGCTGCCCCCGTAGAGAGGACCTGCTCTTCGTGTAAATATACATTAAAGGGGACCTATTGTGGTTTTCCTCACTTTCGGAGTTCAACACACTGTGATGGTGTAGAAGTATCACTAATGAGATGGTTGAAACGCTTGTTTGAGTAATATAACAAAAACGCTGGCAGCCTCAGCAGGAGAAGTCAAAGCTTTGCAACACAGAGCCGTTGGCTAGCTCAGGCTAACATGTCATGGCACAGTGGGACTTTGAACCAATCGGTCTAATATCTCTATCTGTAATCATTTCAGTGTAGTTGTACGCTACAAAGGCCATTCTGGGGCAAAACGCAAAGCCCTGCGTTTGACTCTTAGAAGGAATTCCTGACTTCTAAAAGGGTTCTTTAAAAAACCAAAAGCGTTTCTAAGAGTATAGATACCATTTATCATGAAAATAGAGGCTAAAGAACCAATAGAGAGACCCTTAAAAGGGCACAATAGGACTCCTTTAATGTGTTCGTTCAAGGGTAAGGGAAAGAAATAAAACATTGAGGTGATTATAAATTCATGAAAGTGTCAGTATGTAATTGTTTTGTAGAATTTATAGAAGTGACAAAAATGGCCGAAATCCTACACACTGCACCTTTAAATCACACCAGTGAAGTGAGCTTCATCAGTCTTTCCATCGTCTTTTATCCGGCAAGACAGATTCTGCACTTGGTGTTTTCATGTCCATTTTCAACACTGCAGCTTCCAGTAAGAGTACCAGTCGGTGATTCAGTGTCTCCGCAAAATACACTTCCATATCAGGACCATCGCAGGAACGGAGCCAGCTGTCGTCCGGAGCTGCAGCTCTGACTCCGACTGCTCTCGAATCGGAATCACAGAAGAATAAAAAGAGGTGGCCATGTTGCAGCTCTGGGTCTGTGTGCTGCAGAAATGGCCATATAAGACGTAATGGTCTGTAAATGCACACATACCTCTGCAGTTGAGTCATGCACCCCCCCCCCC
>JAFBJT010108893.1:153835-178272 GCA_016785325.1 Chascanopsetta lugubris
TACCCCGAAAAAGGCCCTATGTGTACAGGTAGACCCAGAACACTGGATCAGCGGTAGAAGATGATATATCTTTTATATATATATATATACATATAGTCACTGGCCAACTCTCTCTTTAGTCACTGTGCCAAACTTTGCTTTAATTTAATGTCATCCCTACATTATACACACACACATAAATCATTCATCTTATCCCAGTAGGATCATATTTTTCCTTCATTTTTCACAACCTGTTACCATCATCATCGCACGCGCTGCATGACATCATGTCTTGCACATTTGGATTGAATAGACCTCATGTGCTTACAAAGCGGGGTGGGGGGGGGGTGGGTGGGGGATGCTCTCACTGTGTCCCGCGTAATCTGGTGACATCTAGAGGTGAAGTTGCTCGTTGCATCCATCACCTCACCCTCACCCTTCTGAGCATGGAGGAGAAGCTATGTTAGACTTTGGTTGTCATTCAAACTCTGGAGATGTTGAGTACGTCCACTTTTACTAAAACATGTGGCCTCCATAGAAAGGACCCCTCACCTCATGTAAATATACATTAATGGGCTCATTTAAAGGTGCAGTTTGTAATATTTTGGTCAATTTGATCACTTCTAACAAATATTACAAAACATTTACATACTGACATTTTCATGAATTTGCCTAAAGGTTTTATTTTTTCCCCATTACTCTTAAATGAGCCCATTCATGTATATTTGCATGCAAAGCGGATCCTCTCGACACACGGGGGCTGCCATGTTTTTACAGTAGTAAAAGTGGACGTACTAAACATCTTTTGAGTTTTAATGACAACTGAAGTCTAACATAGGTTCTCCTTCATGCTCAGCGGGGTGAGGGTGAAGTGATGAATACAACAGGCAACTTCACCTCTAGATGTCACCAAATCTTACACCTCTCCTTTGAGGGTTAAAAAAAGGTGATTAAAATTCATGATAATCAGTATGCAATTGTTTTGTAATATTTTCAGAAGTTACAAAAATGATTGAAATCTCACACACTGCACCTTTAAGGACGATTTCAGGCTGCAGTTACATGTTTACATTAGTGCTTTCATCCACTGATTGAAATACTTTGGTTTTCTCCCGAAGATCCAGACATTTGGTGATTGTGGCGGAAAGAAGCCAGCAGGGGGCAGACTGCACTGTGACAGTGCAATATTACTTCTTTCATGTGTCCATGTGGTATACTCAGGAATGACACGAGTCAACTCATGCGACATGCGTTTTTTCGATCTAAAGCTTTGCCTCATCTTCAGCTCACAGGACAGAGAGGACGGCTCACACACACACACACACACACACACACACACAGACTTCCCTTAGTGGCGTCATTCTCACCTAAACCCCCCCCCATGGCCATTTTAGTAGACTGAACTATTATCATACATTCAGCCAGTTGAAAAAAATCCTAATTAAACACTCCAATGCACTTCATCAGTGTGTCCTTCAGGCCATCACTCCATTTGAGCCAAGTTCAAAGTATTGGCAACAGACACAAGGTGACATTTCTCTCATTAAGCAGTGTTTGACACTGACACTTTGAATGTAAAATAGTTTTTCATTACACTTTGAGATCTTGATAATATTTGTTTACCAAAGGAATCTATGGAGGTGTTGATTTCTTTGTTAAACTGAAAGGGACATTTGGTTTGATTTTAGCAAGTGTGTTGGTTTTGGAATTCCTGAGATACTTGATTCACCTCAGGACAGAAATAGAGAAAACGTCTTCTTTATTGTAGTTCTTTGTGGTAACATCTAAAAAGAAAAGTGTTCTTAACCCCCTCCTGATATGTTTGTTTTGGATTCATGACAGGGGTCATGTTTTGATTTATTCAACTATTTATTTTGGTTTATGTCAAAGTGGAAATGACATTTTATTTTAGTTTGTATTTTTGTTGTTTTTTGAATGAAAAGGACATTTGGTTTTGAATATTACAGTATTATCGAATGCGGCCTGACAACTCAATAAATGGACCTTTGACTCATTGAAAAAAATCTTTGTGGCCGTTTTAGATTTATATTTGAGTATTGCTGCTTTAGGGTAATTTAAAAATGAGATATTTAAGATCATAAATTCTTGAAAGTGTCAATATGTAGATATTTTTGTGACAAAAATTACCGAAATTGCACACACTGCACCTTTAAACATGCCCCCATCATGGATATCTACTTCCTCTACCCATTCCAAAGTAAATGCCTCCAATCCCATTTTCTCTTCACTAATTCTACATTGTCATTTACTAATGGACAGAGGCTGGGACTTGAACCCATGACCTCATGCAACAGAGGCACATGCTCCACCTCTGAGCAACACCCACCCATGTACATTCTATGGACTTGTTTTGACAGTAGAAATATGCATTGATGAGCCACACTTTCACATTTCCAGTGTGGATGTAGGGGGCGACAGTGGCTCAGTGATTAGAGCAGGTGCCTTTGGAGGCAAAGGTCACTGGTTTGAGTATCACTTGGACCCTTGCTGCAGTGTCACTGGACTGGCCCTGACACTGACACCCCCTTTGGCCCTATGTGTACTGGTAGAAATAACCTGTGACCCAGATGACTGGGTACGCGGTTGAAGATGACATGACATGACATGACAGTGTGGATGTTGAAGAACTGAGACACACAGCAGAACTCTAGAACAAGCTGTTTGGATGCGCTCACGAAGCCGCTGTGGCCCACGGGGTAATAAAACTACAAACTGTCGCTTTAAAATGATTCATATACCCCCTATTGAAAAGTGTGTATTAATAACACACACATTAGAGAACAGACACACTCTTATGTAATGCCCTGGCTCCATATGGAGTCCGACGTGTTTGCCATGATAAGTGCTGAGTCATGTCTTTAATGGTGAACATGTGTTGTATGCTTGTCTTGGATGAATGTAGCTTGTGTGCGTGTGTGTGTGTGTGTGTGTGTGTGTGTGTGTATGTGTGTGTGTGTGTGTGTGTGAGAGTCCTTAGGCTACAGTAATGTGACCACCTCCTCCATCAAAATAAAGTAAATAACCATTCTGTCTTCAAACCCGTGTTGAGAGGTGGAAGAACAAACGTGTATAATGTTAATGTCACATGATACTGTTTACATGCAGCACTCTGCTTTGTGACTCACCTCCAGGCTCATGCATGAGCGGCAGTGAGGCTGAGGTGCCCCCCATTAAAGGGCTGTTACAATAACAATGATAGTGCTTGTTTAGCAACGTGGTTTGGGAGGGAGTCGTTTGCACAGGGTGACCTCTGCACCTCAGCTGCCGTCACCTCAGTGTGGTGATTCATACTCCCGGAATTTGAAGAAGTGAAAAAGTAAAAACACAGGGGCAATTGATTTCAGTCAGTCTTTATTTCATAGGAAGCTTCAATTCAATTTGTGTCAGTAATGAAGAAGTAGATATCTGTAATGTCAAAAGGAGACAAGACAGACACACGATATGCCGGTTCTACCGAAACATTCACAGTCACAAAGAATTATCTTACTCTTCTATTGTTACTTTTTTGTTTGCATCCCTTGAAATTGTCTTCTTTATTATCTCAGTGGCATCGTCCATTATTAGTGTAATCATCATATTGGCGTCGTTTATTATTGTTGTCAGGTCGTGGACAGAAGAATGAGAGTGATGTGTGTTGTAATGCAGACGTGTTGGTTGAAGTTATTAATTGAAATTGTGCCTGGGTGCAGAAACCAGTCATTCCCCACCTCCAAATAGTCCAGAATGGTCAGGCTGATATAAACAGTCGAGGATAAAATATCAAATATTATATTTCATTATAAGTATTGAATATCTTGAACAAGAGGTTTGTGCACCTTGACTACAAATATCGACAGGGAGCAGATTTATGTTATTAGTAGAATCTGTACACAAGATACATTTATTGTTCTTGTTCTTGTAAAAACATATGGAAATAGTTTGGAAGAGCTGGGCCTCACACAAACAAATCATAACTCATACTATGGCTGTACCATAGACAGAGAATGTAAACAAAATACATTGATGCTACCAACAATAGAACAGTTTATAGCCCCCCCCCCTCCCACCCCCAAACAAGGTATGTCACAGGGACCCACACCACAAATATTTATACATACATATTTAAACCATAGACATGTGGAATAAACAGTATGATACAAATACACGCACTGCAGCATGTTACACACTAAACGCCCCCTCAGTGTAAACCTGCATGTACCTGAGTAATTAGATTACATCACACAAAAAAAGTTGCCATAAACCAAAACCTGTCATAAATATTAAACAATGTGAGTCTCACAATCATGTCTCACATCAAGGTTCTGCAAAACGACCTGATTTGATATCATCTGCATTGACGACCTTCATACAGTCGTATGCCCTTCATGGTTTTTGGCAGTCCTAGCTACGGTAGATAGATAGATAGATAGATAGATAGACAGATAGATAGATAGATAGACAGATAGATATGTACTTTATTAATCCTGGAGGAAATTCAGAACGTATGTCATCTGTTGTGTTTATGTTGTTATGTAAGAAACAGGCTCCAATAGACGCAGCAGTCAGGTAGGATGAACCTTGTAACTTGAACCTCCAGACTGTAAATAAAGATGTACCTTGTGCTTATGAGGCTCAAAGTGAGCTGTTCACTCATTGGCTATCGTACCGATACCTAACTCCCCCGACTTCCAAGTTCATCCAAAACTGTCAAAGAGGCGGAGCACAAGTAGAACTGGGGGTGGGCCCATGGTGCCATGGCAGCATCCGCAGAACATGCCAGGTCAGCCCAGGTGTCACTCAAGAGGCCACGCCCCTTGTTCTGCACAAGTTGAAAAATAAACAATTTAGAAAACTGTTGATCGAGGCCCCAAATAATCATTTATACCGGACTTTAAACATGTTTCATTCTCCTCAAAGTTGATCATTTTTCTGGGAGTCTATGGGGATTTGCTCCCTGTTGGAGTCAGCCCCCGGTGGCCAACCTGTGAACTGCACGGTTTTTCACTTGCTATTGTGTTTCATCCGTCTGCACCGGATGTTGCCTCTCGACTGTGTCTGATATCAGAGGATGGTGATTATGATGTCACTCACTTCTTTGTTTGGCCTGAACGTCTTGCTCAAACAAATAATCTCTCTTGGTCGGTTTCACTAAGCTCATGTTAGGGAAACATTTCAAAGGTTTAAACTTTACCTTTGTTCTGTCAAGTCTGGATTTAACTGTCAATGTTCTTGGCCATAAGTTTGAACTTTGGGGGAAAATGATAAAAAAAAGTTTCCGAGAGCAAACAACAGCTGTTGGTATTCCCACTTTCCATGTTATGATCTCCTGACACAGGTTTTTCATAGTGTGTGTGTGTGTGTGTGTGTGTGTGTGTGTGTGTGTGTGTGTGTGTGTTTCCTCTCTCCTTGCTAACAATGCAGCTCAGGAAGTGTGTCAGGATAAGGTTCCAGACTGCCAGGCTCTCGTCCGTCCGTCAGTGTATCCAACTTTTTTTAAGGGACAGCAGCAATTTCTGGTCAATCCCCAAAAAGCTCTGCAATTGTGAGAGAAAGCTGTAACGGCGTGTGTGTGTGTGAAGTGTGTGTGGTGTGTGTGAGGGTTTTACTGTCCCGGCTGTCTTCAGAGAGAACTCTGCCATGTCCCACTGGTTGGTGAGTGCTGTTTCAACTTGTCGTCATTTCAAAGTGTGGGTGGTCAGAGACCCGCTCCCATTCTGAGGTCAGTGATTGAGACACGGACTCAGGAGGTGGTTTGACTATTTAACCGCTGATAAAAGAAAATTTGTATTGTTTTTGTAGGAATTTAGGACATCTGGTGGTGAAGTTTGGTGTTGTATAGGTACATAGGTCCATGTACTTGGTCCATTCTGGGTTTCTGTAAAAACATGGGGTTGCAACATGACTAACAAATCATAGAGTCATCATGTTCTTGATGTAAATATAAAGCGTCCATGCTGAGGTAATGAAAAACATATGATTCTATAGTATATTCAATAGATAAGAACACTACAATTATTATTTTATTTTCATTGTCTGCCAGTAGAAATAATCTCACCTAAATCTTGCGTACTACACCTTTAAGGATCCAACACAAACATTTCGAATCTATTTTATTCCTCTCTTTGCGGTAGATGCTAAATCCAGACTGTGGATAATAGTTTTAAATGTTATTAGTTACCAATCAAATATTTCTAAATGTACCAATATCTTGCAATGATCAATTGTTTCCATTTCCTGTGGCAGGAATTGAATATATGACATATGAATGATGTTTTTGTGTTTGTAAAATCATGTGAATATGTTAATAGTTTTCATTACACTATATTAGGGGTGTCACACCCATTTTAGTTCGGGGGCCAAATTTGATTTCAAGTGGGCCGGACCAGTAAAATCACAGCATGATGATCTGTAAACACCAACAACTTGAAATATTGTACAGTTGTGAATTCATTAAAAAAATACTCAGCATCAAAATTTAAGCACATTAGATAAATAAAAAGGTATCTTCTCCATATAATGAACATAAAACAAGAACACCATTTTTACACTTTGTATCCCATGAGCCGGATTGGACCTCCTGGCGGGCTGGTTCTGGCCCACCGGCCACATGTTTGACACCCCTCTCTTAGACTGAGCCCTTTCTGTTTACCTCAGAAGCAGGCCGTCTCTGTGAAGGCCATGGTGTTGCCCCACCACATTTTTACAATAACCCCCATTGTTCATTACTGGAGGGTTAGGGTGAAATGTGTGGTATCCCTCACCACTCTACCATGTACCCCTAAAAAAAGCTACACAATGTACCTAAAGTGGTAGCCTGATAATTACGAGATAGAGTGGAGGCAACGTGTTCACTAGACAGCAGGGAATGGCGTCAGTGTTAGCTACACTATGAAATGTTGACAGTCACCGTTGGCTAAAAGTGATCAACTAATACATGAGATATACATTTTTTCCCCCCCATTCCCTCATTTGCGCATATTCGTAAATCTACTGTGTCAATAACACATCACTCAGTCTCTACTGGCACAGCTGCTACAAGGTGTTTGGGGTTCTGTATCTTTCCCCAAGGGCACTACGGCAGGCAGAATTAGGGACACGTAGGGACCCTTCTACCCACCAGCTGCCCTGAAAACGCATCTACTCTGGATTCATGGATGCTCTCTGTGCAGTTGACCATCTGCGACAGAGAGACGGACACTCGGACTCTGGTCCACATATCCGTTTCTCTATTGTCCCGTCCTCTGCAGTGGACGTCTCACTCTCTGAGGTGTCCACACAGCTAGTTACTTTACAGCTGTGCAGAAGGCAATCACTTTTACAGCGATGACTGTTTTACAAGGGGCTGTCAACTCATCACTGGGGGCGAAGCCATCCACTCTTGTGCAACACCGAGCTCCATCTGGTCAATGGAATGAAGAGTAACGGGTGATTGTTAATTTAACTTGACTCCAGACCAGACCTGTGCATATGGCACAGTCAAGTACAAGCTTCGCTGTTTTATACGTGGAGCAGGAAAAAAAATAGCCGAAATTTACTTTTATTTTGAAATGCTTCCGTTTCCTGTGTATGGGATTCTGTTATGCTTGATGCTTACATGCGTGGAAGCAAGGCCGCATCCGGTAGCCTCTGCTTACAGCACCTCCCCTGTCTTTCTTAGCCTTCAAAATAAAAGTCCTACTTTAGAAAAACACTCCCATTCTATTCCAGTGTGCTTTTGAAAATAGTGTTTTTCTGTCTTTCTGAGCATAAGAAAACTGTTTGTATTTACTCAAATGTATTCAAATTGACTGATGGAAGTGGCATTTTAGAGAAGCATCTATTCCTGGTCTCCGTCTCTTGTCTTCTGACATCTTCTTACTTCTTCTTGACTGGCATATTTATCCCTCAGGTGCCACCGGTGCCCTCTCCCCAGCCTCCTAATTTCTGATGCACTGTTAGACGACTGCAGATTATACGTCGCTGCTCCTCAGCAAACTCCTTCAATATTAATGAAGACTGATGAAGTGCTTGGGAGCCCCTGTCTTTCAGGCCTGACCCAGATTGGATTGACAATTGCAATTAGCATCCCCTCAAGTCCATTTCCATCACTTTAATTTGACATGAAGAAGGACAGTGTGGGGTGGGAAATGAGACCATGGAGAGAGAGAGAGAGGGAGAGAGAGAGAGAGACAGAGAGAGAGAGAGAGAGAGAGAGAGAGAGAGAGAGAGAGAGAGAGAGAGAGAGAGAGAGAGAGAGGGAGAGAGAGAGAGAGAGATCCTGAGTGGAGGGTTATATGGGGGAGAGGGAGGGGTGAAAGGGTTTTACCCGGGAACTTGTTTGAGAGCTAAGTGGTAAAGGGAAGGGAAAAGTCCCTAAAAATATTTTTTCTCACGTATATCTGAAGTTACAGCTCACTGTTTAAATTTTTAACCTCTCACTTCCCATCATAAAATGTCTCAACGAGATCATTTGCTTTAGTTTCATTGGTTTTCATATCAGTTACCTTGATGGACATTTTTGATTGTGCAATTATGTAACTTCCTGCATGAGTTTTTCCATCAATGGAGCATCAAAAATAATGTGGGATCACATCGGGGGATTTCCTGTCTTTTCCATCCCATGTTAGGATTCTGATTCTGTATAAATCCATGGGGAGCTTTTTTGAACATGGAGCTGAAATAAAGCCAATAATTAATTACAAAACAGTACAGTGCTTTTCCAAGACATTCCAAGTCAGATCGTGGTACAACTCTTTATTTTTAGACTTACTCTTACTTTTAATATGATTTTTTGAATAACAATTTCTCAACAGTGAGTATTCTGTTTTGCTTCTGAGCCATGTACTGCTGCTTAGTTCCTGTGTATGAAGGAAGACAACAGATGATTCTCCACTGTTTTGCCAGTATTTGAAAATGTGTCCTGTGTTAGTTTGTGCAAAGCAGACTGTTGAAGTTTTGCTTAAAATTTGGAATTTTAAGCAGCGTTTTCTCTGCCAGAGACATGGATCTTACACTCTGGCCCTATTGAAATGAACAAATCAATCAGTTGTAGTATTTGTGGCTTGTGTGTGTGTGTGTGTGTGTGTGTTGAGGCCCATCTCTGCCTTTGACTGACAAATACATTCCCCTCCTCCTTTCCCCTCTCTTGGCCAGGCTCCTATCGTTTCATTCCCGCCTGCTACAAATGATCTGGACTGATACGGCAGTGGAATGAGAATAACAGGCGAGGTTAAATGTCTTAGTGTTTGACAGAGAAGTAAACCAAAAAAACCCTTTCTTGGAATTGGATCTATTTACGATCTCTTAAACTTCCCACTTGAGTTGACCTATAGGCTTATATGGAGAGAAAAGAGAAAATACACCAGATATCTAAGCCTGAAGCTTTGCTCTCATCTTTTATGATGATACTTATTGTTAAACAGTAAAACTGTATTGGATCACAGAGGGCAGGGATCTGCTGCTCCAATTCACCCAATGTGTTCAAACACTGAAAGGAGACTTTTAACTACACATCTTGTTTATCCATATATCCCCTTGTTGGAATCAGGTATTACATTTTTTCCAATGTATTTCGAATATAGAGCAAATCAGAGTTTCAGTCAGATTGTCTTCATCTCCAGTGTCTCTCTCATTCTGAAATAGCATCTTTTATTCATTTTTGCATCCGACACGTGACCTGCATTATTAATAAAGGATTTAAAATATATATTTTAATATACAATTCTACAATGTATATTTATGTTGAAACATACAGAGGTCCTTTGAAGATGTTGTTTCCAAGTCACAACACCAGAGACATGCTGCTGGGAAGTATATTAGACAGAATTCGGCACATTGGCGGATATTGGAATCTGCTCGTGGCCATAAAGTGGCTGTGGCTGAGGGGTTAGAGGAGCTGTCCTCCAACCAGAAGGTCAGAGGTTCCATTCCCTTCACTACTCCGCATGCTCACATTTGCTTGGGCATGATACTGAACCCCACATTGTCCCATGCACTCATACAAAAAAAATAAATAAACAAAAACTTCAAATGGATGAACAGCATGAATGTTTGTGTCACTGGGTGAATGTGAGCACTGCATAGATATATATCACTTACCATGCACTCTGCCATAACAGGACACGTTAACCAATCTGATTTCTATAGTTCTTGTGTAACTGACCCCAGAGGTCACTTACTTTAGACCCTACAATTCCAAACAGTGTCAGCTGCATGGATTCACTTGGTAGTGATGTATTTGAAAAGCTATGAATAATAAATTCTCCTGCTCAGCGGATAAAACTACTCTGGGACACATTCTTAAAAATCATGTAGCCTTGGAGGAGATAGTCCAGCAGACACATGAGACTTTCTTACTGTGCCACATGCACACACACACACACACACACACACACACACACACACACACCGACTCACACAGTGGAGATATAGGTGATAGTGCTTATCGTAACAGAGCAGTGCCAGATCAAATAGAGAACCAGTGGAGAGGAGAAACTGAACCAGGGTGTGACAATAGCACTGCTTCTGTGTCGCCTTTCAAACACCCCCCCCCCCCCCAATCCCCTTAAAAAAGTCAATGATTAGAGACCAACTTCTCAGGAGGATTGAAATCAATTGTCAAATGAGGGAGTCCTTTTCAAAAAAGGGCCGGTATTAGGATTCAGATGGACAGAGTATGATATTACAACGGCATCCACACTCAGTCATCCTCATTTCAATGTTTTACAGATAACAGCATAAAATGTCTCATCGTATTCTCTCAAGCTTGATGTAATTAACCTGTGCTGGTGAGTCCGCACTCAAAGACCTTGAAGAATTAGTTCAGCATTAAACTTTACACTCATATCTCCTTGGTGTGTCATTTGATTCTGATGCATTATGTAGCCTGTAGTATTTCTGATACTAATGTTATTGGATTGTGGTTAAAAATTTGAATTTCATCTTAAAGAATTGATGGAAAGTAAATGTAGCACAAGAAAAACAAATTATTTTATATTACATTCAAGTGTCATTCAATTCATGTATTCACAAGATACAATGTAAGCTTTCAATATTGAATTGTATCTTTATTTTGTTAATTTTTTTTAGGGGGGGGCAGGGTGCACATGAACTAATACATGGACAAAGCAACATTAAATTAAGAGAAAATGCCTACACAAAATCGTATGTCTTATTCATTGATTCCACACCTTAGCTTGATTTAAAAAAAGGCAAATAATGTGACAAAAATAACATTTTATAATTCTCAAATATGAGAATACCGCCATAAATATGTCGTCCAATATACAGTATACAATTATTACGTATTTCATTTGAAGTCAGGTTATAAAGTTATCTTCTCTTCAACCACTAAAGCTGCATTGCACCTAATTCCTTTTTAAAAAGTAACACACATTCATCATGTAACTCGATTACTAATACACTGGCAATGTCCCCTCTCTCTCTCTCTGTCCCTCTCTCTTTCTCTCTGTCCCTCTCTCTCTCTCCCTCTCTCCCTCTCTCTTTCTCTCTTCCTATCTCATTCTTTATATTTTTTTGTGTGCAGATGTGTGTGCAGATGTGTGTGTGTGTGTGTGTGTGTGTGTGTGTGTGTGTTATTGTGTGCCCCCCCCCCAACACCACCTATACACCTCCTCCACCTCCCCTTGCGCTAACTAGTCAGTGTTTGAATAAAAACTCATTAGGATTACATAGCCATTTAGCTAAGTGACACACGGTATAATTGTACCATCCATCAATTGCTGTGTAATAACACACGCAGAGGAGCTAAATGTTGATTAGCCCTCAGCCACTTTCACCAACGAGTTTTGGGAATAAAAAGCCCCCGGGAGGTGGCGGGTGGTGGTGAGTGGTGAGGGATGCCGTGCAGCCTTAGAGGGTGTTGCGGTCAGGGGCGCTGACCCATGCAAGTCAAATTAACTCAGAAAACAAGAAAACAAAAGGTCAAGGACAAGCAAAGTATCACTTTCTGTCTCTGGCTGTTGGCCTTCAGATCTGGCTTTGTCTGGTTTTTACTTAACAACACATAGAATGTAGAATGAGCTGGATACAATGACATTGTTTTTAGATAGGAGGTAGTGATGTGTGATAATGCTCAAGCTCTGAAAAACACAACAACAAAATATTGTTTTGTTGAAATGTTGAGTCGTCCTCTTTCTTCAATATTTACTTGATGCCCCCAAAATCCACAAAGCCTCCTTTGCTTGATCAGAGTCTGAAGAAAAGACATACTATGAAAACAGTGTTAAAAAAGTTTTTGAAAATTGTTCAATTCTTATTTATTTTTCTGTTGACTTGCATTTAAAGCTTTCAATGCTCAGTCAGATTTCAGATAAAATTTT
Organism: Chascanopsetta lugubris; assembly: GCA_016785325.1. NCBI lineage: Eukaryota > Metazoa > Chordata > Actinopteri > Pleuronectiformes > Bothidae > Chascanopsetta > Chascanopsetta lugubris. The sequence continues at coordinate 166,135 of JAFBJT010108893.1, forward strand.
GTTATAATGACCAATCAATTGATCAATGTACCAATTGTTCTGTTGGCTTTAGAAAGGTTATGTTCATGCCCAAGCATATATCTACATATCTATCTATTTAATTCTCATTTGAATTATTCTCAATGATTATCATCGCATCAATGATCAAAGGGTCTTTTCTTCGTAAAAAAACAAAAAAGTGAGTCCTCAGCACTTAGAAATACTGTGATATACCATTTCAGTATTGGTGGATTCTATCTGCGCCCACTGCTCTGTTTTAAACCCTTGGCGCTTAGTGTTGATGCTAGAGTGGCAGTTTACACCCACACTCTTTGGCTTCTCCAGTCCGATCCAATATATAGTACAAGAACAGTCTAAGCCAGACTGCTTTTGGGTTGGACGGGTGACAAATTAGTGCTCCGTCATAATGATGGGAAAAGAGACAAGGCTGAGTATTTTTAAGTCTAGACCCTCGCAGACTGGCACAGTAGAATCCTCTATTGTTGCTGCTATCTGTCCTCCAAAAGTACAGACGTGTCATGTGAAGAGGAACCACAAAAGAAAGTGAAAAGTCTTCTGTAACAGCACAAGACATAATTGGGACAGAGGTGGTGAGGGAGGAAAGGTCTTTTTGTTCTATTCACATCGTTTCTGACTTTCTCCCAAATAGATGAGAGAATAACTTAATTGCTCATGGAGTTGATGACACTGTTTTATGCAGATAATATCCCGGTGCCTGACGGTGTCATAGTGCAGATAAAGGGGAAGCGAAGGATATGGGAAGGAGTGGAAACATAAAGAAGCAGCCCAATGGATAACTAGTAAGAGAGAGTCTCTTTGAGAGTAATTGTAGCTCTTAGCATGAAATGAACGCATTGTGGGGAGCCAATGCTGGCAGCTCCACCCATGCGCACCATCATGTCTTTATCACTAATGGACCAATGACGACTACTATAATTACGTAGGCTTTTGTCTACGCCACTGCACAACTATCTGGGAAGCAAAAATTGCCCTGACATTTGCGCCACTTTCATTGACATCTACGGTGTGAGGACAAGTTCCCAAAAAGCTTCTAAAACAGAGATGTGGGAATCAAAGGGCATGAGCAAGAGGGGGTGGGAATAGAGGTAAAGTTAAATGTAGAAATGGCTGAAGACGGTGAGATGTATTTCTATTTTGATACAACATAGTCTGATGCATCGCCATTCAATGCGCCCTTGTATCAAAGGTGCAGTGTGTACGATTTGGTGACATCTAGAGGTGAAGTTGCATGTTGTATCCATCAGCTCACCCCCACCCTTCTGAGCATGTAGGACAACCTATGGTCGACTTCAGTTGTCATCTAAACCACTACTGTTAAAACATGGCGCCCCCCATAGAGAGGACCCGCTCCTCATGTTAATATACATGAGTGGGCTTATTAAAGGATAATGGGAAAAAAAAACATTCATGTCATAAATTCATAAAAATGTCCATATGTAATTGTTTCTAATATTTTTACAACAGACAAAAAGGACTGAAATCGTACACACTGCACCTTTAAATGTTCTCTCCTGGGCTATTTGAAATTGTTTTGATGGACCATGCTGCACCTTAATGACACACACCACAGTGACTTACTATCAGAAATGAATGAGATAAGTTGACCCAGCTGTGTTTACTTCATTTGGAGAGACCATATGATAGAAATAGGAGGGAATCAATGACATTGCTTTAACATGCATAAAGGGCTTACAGGTACAGTGACCAAGATGTTATCTCTTCTAAAAAATATTTTAACAATTACATACTGACATTGTCATGAATTTACATTACCCTTAAATGAGTCCATTAATGTATATTTACATGAGGATTGGGTCCGCACTACGGGGGCAGCCATGTTTTTACAGTAGCCCCAGAGTGGATATACTAAATGTCATTTGAGTTTTAATGACAACTGAAGTCTACCATAGGTTCTCCTGCATGCTCAGAAGGGTGAGGGTGAAGTGCTACTCTTACACACTGCAACTTTAATAATATGAATTACATTAACGTTCTTGAAAAGGGACACCCTCCCATTGGAGCTTTGCCTTTTGTTGGTGAATGAGCTGAGGTGAAGCTATGGGTCGATTTGGATTTGACGAGGAGAGGACGGGAGAACAGGAGAATTTTCAAGCAAATGAATGAATGGGAAAAATGAGAAGGGACTTGGTGAAGTTGTGCTCAAGGTCGCACAATGGCTATTGTGTTACACTTGACCCCGAATTCTATCCACTTCAACATCCCGATGAACTTCCAAAGCATGGAGGAACAAAACTAAGTACATCAGATTAATACCAAGACCTCCCAAACCTCAAAGGGGATCCCTCGGCAGCCGTGGCCTCCAGGTATGAACTAGTTAACAGCTACATGGTGAAGTCCTGTCATTGCTCATACAGGAGATTTCCATTAAAACAGTTAAAATATTCATCGTTTCTTACCCGGGCAGCGGCGCGCTACTCGCTCCCTTATGTCCCGTCTACTCAAGAATAGGCCGCCTGACACCCACGTACACTCAGAATGACTTACGCATGCATTTAAACACAGCTGTGAAGTGTGGTACATCGGTTTCTGTCTCCACAGGGCAAGAAAACATTGCACTAAAGGGACGGGATGACTTGTCTTCTGTCTGTCACCCTGGAAAACTTTTTAAACTTCCTCCTCCCTTGAATTATGTGTGACGTTCTAAAGTGGCCTCGTAACCACTGCTGGGGTCACGCAGTTTCAGGGAGAAGTTGAGAAATAGTTGTGGTCTGAGAGACTCAACGTGGCGGCTTATTTGTCACATGACCAAAAACAGTCCGCTGAAGGGACGTGAAGTAAGTAAAGAGTTGTACTTGTGCTGGAGTGTATGTGATTTAAAGCCTCTCATCGCCAGGTATCATCTGACTAATGGCTCCCGTGCATCTGTGCTATGTTGCGTTGCCGTGGCAATCCATCATGATGCAGGCTAGTTAGTTTCACGCCAGTGGATTAATTAGCTTGCTAGCTAACATTAATCCCATCCGTCCCACCCCATGTCACATACAGATGGAGAAGTGGTTCAAATTCTTGGAAGTTGAACATTAACTTTTTGGATTGTGGCATGCATAGATTTCAGTTGTATCTAGAGTTTGAATTACGGTAGTTAACATTAATCTCAAGTATTCTTTGTGATTTATTTATTTATTGCAATATTCAGTATATTGAAATTCACGTAGTTAATTCAAATGGGTTCAAGGGGCAAGGCCTTGATGCAACCAACTTCAGTTATTCTGGACATAGGTATTTCTGAAACTCAGATTTACAGCCACTGCACTCAGAATCATGTAATGAATATACATGTGATGAAAATAACATATATATATATATATTACAATCCTTTGCTTATGGTTCTTCCCAAATTGTATTGCAAAAGTAGAAAACTCATGACGACAAAATCTAGAGATGTAATTCAATAACTCACATATACACATTCACTCACAATCCCACTGAATATGTCAGCATGCATAATTACACAACTTAATCAAAAAAGGTTTGGTAACTGTGCTATCTCCACCCTGCAGGATTAAAAGTCTGCAGCTATCAGAGGTACAGGACTTTATTTGAGAAAACACTGTCAGGGTTTTTATTGCAGGTTTACAGCCAACACACACACACACACACACACACACACACACAAACACACACACACATCCAAAGAAAACCAACACTTGAACATCTTAATTAAACATGACTGTTATCTGGGTTTGTTTAATTCTTAGAAATGTTGATAGACGTGGCTGCCAAAGAAAACTCTATGGACAGGGCACAGCTAGCTGTGTTTGTGAGTCTCTTGTGTGTGTGCGCATGTCTGTGTGTGTGTGTGTGTGTGTGTGTGGGAAAGTGCGAGGACAGCCAAGTAGGTCAGAAAACGGATTCCTTAGTTCCCTGTGGAGAGAGCAGGACCTTTATCTTCAATTTCAGAGATTTCCTCTGTGGTCAGGAGATGATGCCACGTCACCTATTTTTTCCTCTCCCTTATTGGGCCATCACTTCACTCTGGCAAGGTAAAAAGAGGGCATCTTAACCACTAGTTAGAATCATCTTTACCTGGCCTGTTGCATTATTTACATCTAAATCTTCATCCATATTGACTTTGTCCAAATAATCACTATTGGGTTGAAATTCTGCGGTGTGAAGTGCCAGCTTGTGAGGACTTAACAAAGTTCCAGTTTGCATCTATATGTTTAAAAATCTTTATATGGATACACAAAGTGAAAAGGCTTCAGTATATAAGCCTGACCAATGTGGTGTTGGAACTTCCCACCACATCCTGTGCTCCAGTATTTCCTCCTCACTAAAACTATTTATTTGTTTTAATTAGACTACTACTCTTACGGCAAGACTGGACGTCATGAACTGAATACATTGACTTAGTTACTGCTGCAGCTGTGGTGGAAATCATACTGCTGAAATGCAGCAGTGTTGCTGTTCCGTAGTGCTCGCATACCTGTGTCCACAGGAGGTAAACATTCGTTTTCTTCAATTTAAAAACATTTTCATATGTAACTTGTTTTTTTTGTTGTTTTTTCTAAAATGCCAGTGAAAAATAAATCCTGCCTGAGGATTGACATTTTTAGATAACCAATTCATAATCATCACGTACATTGTTATGTTTAATGACTAACAACATGCTAAACTGTTGTTAGTGAGACCCAGGGGCTTATCTAAAATAATGATTGAACTCATTGTAGAAAGATGATGGAAGCAGGACAGCTCAGTAATATAAGTCATGACCTCAGCACAATCTAGAAAAACCAATTATCGCCATAAAGATCTTTTAGCTACTTTTAACTTGCATGTAATGTTGTACTCAAGGCTTATGGGTGAACTCAAAAATCTTGTTATAAAATGTTATAGATAGTATTAGTGGGCTACACATGGAGATTGGTTGTAAAGTCTTATCAACTGTCAGGGCTTTGACAAAATAACCTGTACCACCAAGGGGAAAATACACCATATTTTAAAAATATGAGGATAATTTATTGATTATCCTAAATTGTACATATTGAACGACTGAACATATTGAATTAGTTACTGTGTTTGTGATTGTGGGTTTGTGACTGAGCGCCCAGTATATTTATTTTTTGAAAACAAGTCACAATAACATACTGGGAAAGTTACTTAAAAAAAGTAAGTAAGTTTTTCCTGTCTTGACGCAAACACATCTTGTAAAATAAAAGCACCGTCTATTTCAGTCCCCTTGTGATTCAAATGCAGCTTTTAATGCAAAACAAAGGAGATGAAACATAAATTTGCCGACTGAGACCTCACCTTAACACGGCCTCTGCTTCTTCGTCCCCTGTCCTCCTAAATTTATAGAGCCACGAGGCCCATCAACCTTTATTAGCTAATAATGCTCTTAGGGCCATTAAGTGTGGCTGAGTCTCCCCCACAGCAACGTTTAACAGTCTCGCTGGGGTACTAGTTGCGGGCTGAAGTAACAGGGGCGATTGTGTGACCACCCCCCACCCCTGCCCCCTCTCCCCGCACCAAAGTGTCTGACCAGACTTCTAATTTTGATGGTGCTAAAACCAGCATAGCACTCCCAGAGGGTGTTTGTGATGTCACTTACATACTCTCAAAAAGTTAAAGACATGACTCGGAGTCATTTGTTAAAATAAACCATGTCTATTTCAGTCTTTTTATTGTTCTGATTCAGGTGAGGAGCGATGTCATTAAAGTTGCCGTGCTGTAGAAGAAAAAAAACTTTGACCCACCCACAGGGCGTCTGCATGCAGGGATTATTTCCATGCAGGTACCTGCTGAAATGACTTGCAAGTCTCTTCCTCTTGTTTTTGCATTAAAGCTCTGAATAGAAGGTAAATGTTCCCTTTGGATAGGATATGTGTATGATGTAGATACTTTAAAGGTCCCATGGGCAATGTTTTTTAGATTTCCACACTGGAATAAACAGCGCAGGGCTCAGCAAAGTGCTATACGGTTGCTCCTGGGGCCGTGGCTGATGTTTTTGTTGTTCTGTGCTCAACCCCAAACTCTCGGAGAACGGTTAGGGGACGACGGCTGCAGATCAAAGCAGAAACATAATCAACTGTGAGGGAGAGAGACAGAGAGGGCCCTCTATTTTATCTTGTCTCCTTGCTCAGGGCAGAAAGCAGATTGTTGTTGAACAAAAAGTTGATAAAGAGAAAAAGGAGTGTAGCCACAGTGTGAGCTCGTCCACTTGTTTTGTACGTGGAGGTAAAACACCTGGTCTGATTTGATGAGTCACATGGACAGAACTAATCAGAGATGTACTTTTCACAGTGCACACATACTTTATTTGGTGCATTTCTCCAAATGGGTCCATACCGAAGCAACTTAGATGACTATGCAATTATGGTATTTAAATCTCAAGTTTACCCACAATAGGAGCTGCTGATTTATTATTACTTGACAGCCTCCACAAAAGACAATTATATTTTTGGGGGGAAAATTATAATATATAACATATAGAGTCACAGTTTCTAAAGATATGACACATTTGCCAGTTGAGTACAATTATTACACCAGAAAATGGAAATTCATGCTCCCATTTGTCAGTGAAACTTATAGAAATCATGTTTATCCTGATGCCACTGAAGTATTGAGCTAAAAGACTCACATTTGGGAGTTATATATGATGATATAAAGAATTTAGTATAGTGACAAACCCAGTATGTCCAATAGCTTCAGGAGCCCATGCAACAGCCCAGTCATGTGACATACGGTTTAAAGGTGCATTGAAATATGGCCAGCGAATGCATCCTTCCATCTCTTAGAGACAAAAGCTCAACCTATCTCAGGCTTCATTATCCTTTGGAAGTGCCTCAGTCTTTATGAAAGTTAATGATGCTAACACGTGGCAAGTCCTTAAAGTCAAAGTCCTTAAATCGGACTTTGAAGTTGGCTTCAATTCAACCAAAGGGCTAATTCTATGCAATCGTGAAGCATGGTTTCATGATGATAAAGTAACAATGCAGGTATTTTAAATACCTCAATTTAAAAAGAAAACTAGTATCAGGACAGAAGGTGCAGCACCAACACAATGTAAAGTAAGAAGCACATGGAAGCTTTGATCAAATTGCAGAATTACCCCTCTCTTTAAACTTAAAAGCACCAGTGGGAACCTGGTTCCCAGGCCTGATTAAGGAGCTAACCATGGACTACACGCATCCAACTTTACCTCCCACCCCCAAAAAGTCGGCTGCTGCTCTCACATGGGCTCGAAGTCGAGGAGCGTGGGGAAGTGATTATTCTTGGATTAAGACTTGCCTTGCTGCCGATACGCCAGGCATAATTGAATAATGGCCGCTTCACCCGAACAGTCCCACTGCAGACGGGGCCTCCCCGTCCCCGTCAGATCGGCACAATATTAACCATGACACGGGCGTAACCAGCCTGGTAATTAATGCAGTGAATCAATTACAAATTAGTTCATTTGGAGAATTCCCCACAGGAGTCCACTCATTACCAGTGCTCTGATGAAGTCGCCGTTTCTCCTCCTGGGAAGACGTGTCACTCCGCTCCTCTATCCGTCTTTATCTCTCCACTCAAGGTGGCACATGGAAGACAAATGGAGGATGAAATTGGTGTTGCTTGCTACCTAGCATTACATTGCAAATGAAAGACATTGGGACATCGGTAGACTAATGTCCAACGATAGATAAGTGTGAAGCTATCTCGGTCTAGTTAATTAAGCCGATGGATGATGTTGGTTGGTGGACAGTTGTTGAAAGGAGGTAACCTTCACATACTTTACTCTATGGTACTTTGCTGATAACATCCAATGGTGTAATCCCATTGCCTTCGTTTTCAAAGGAAACTCATTCTCATTAGCACCATTCCCACATTTTGAATTCACCACTGTACTGAGAGTTGTGCCACATTATTAACAAGTGGCAACCTCACGGGCTAATGGATGAGGCCAATAGGGAAGTGGCAGTTCACAGGGTGGCCACTGGAGGCTTGCTCCAAGAGTGAGTCTGATACAAACTACAGTTTTGGTCTCAACTGGTCACATGTTTTCCTGTGACAACTATGTGATTCATTTGATTTCATTGCCATTTGAAACTGTGCATGTTTAAGGGCGGGGCCTCTTGAGTGACACCAAGAAGTAGGAGGAGTTAGACATCGGCAGGATGGCGACGAGTGACTCGCCCACAATGCGCCTCATAAAAACTCTGTAGAAACCTATGGGTGACGTCATGGACGCTACAGTCTATGATTACTATGGATCAATTGCAGTGCACATTTAAATCAATAACATTTCTGTTAATAAAGTATGTGTGCTATAAGCTAGTGCTGAATGTGGGAGAATGTGAAGAGCAGGGCTCTCTCTCCTCTCTCTCTCTCTCTCTCTCTCTCTCGCTCTCTCTCTCTGTGTTCATGCTTCTCATAGCATAAGGTGAACACCACACTATTCATTTCGCTGCCAAAGGTGAAAGTCAATCTTAATGACAGAGGGCTTCCGAGCTCAATTCAGGAACTGTCAGGGAGGTGAAATGAGAAGGAGCTGCCATGAGGAGAGACACTGGGAGAAACTATGGGTGTGTGTGTGTGTGTGTGTGTGTGTGTGTGTGGTACGCCTGGCCACAAGCCCTCGAAAGGCCAACCATTCAGGGTAAACAGAATATGTTCTAAAAAAGAGAAAACCCTGAGCTTGCACTTAAAGGATAGCACTGTAAGCGTTGTGTTTGGTTTTATGTGAGTCTTTTGAAACCATTCTTCAAATATATGAAATATAAATTTTTACAAGAAGAACGCAGTTAGTCAGTCAGACTGAGGTGTGGAGGGCGGGATCTGATTACGGACAATAAAGTGAGGCTGTGGTGCTGGCACAGTATATGGAGCGGTGCTCGTGCATCAATGTCAAAGACTGATGCGTCCCAGATAAGACAAAGCAAAGCGGAGCTTCTGTCTGAATAAATCCAGTGGATGTTTACAGTAGATCAATCACTCTTTGTGTTTTCTTCTTCTGCAGTTCAGAGAGAGAAGTTCGTGCTGTGGTTGAAGTTCAAATGTACAGCAATTTAATCTCTTTGAGGAAAAGATGTTTCGAGGGAAACTAAAGCTGAACCCACTGGATGCGTTATGTTCCTAGAAGTCAAAAATATTTTCCATTTAAATGTTTTTTCATCAATTCCAGATAGCGTAAGTTGTAATGCAAATGTGAAAATGATGACTACAAAGCATAATATTGTTGAAATTATGATTAGTATTTTTCTTGTAAAAAATAATTCATAATGTTTTGTGTACAGCTAGTTCATTAAATGTGACTAATTACTTTTTTGCACTAAAATAAAGGCAACAATTTGGAGTTGTTGATTTATTTTACTGGTCCGGCCCACTTGAGAATTGAGCTGTATGCAGTCATTCAAAGCCACTCATGTCTATATCTATATCTATCTATATCTATCTATCTGTCTATTTATATATATATATATGTTTCCCTTCTCTGAGCATTGCCCTTCCACCCTCATACCCCCCCCACACTCACAATCCTTTATCATTCCTTACTAGGAGGTGTGTGATTATAGGCAGATCAGGGGTATTAGAGACCCAGACAACAGAGAAGACCTCTTGTCTGATTTTTCAATTAACTTCTGGCTTTCCCTTCAATGCACTTGTGACTCCGTCGAGAATGAGTAGGGAAGAGAGCAGACGTTTTTCTACTACATTCTGATGGAGCAATACATTTAGCAAATATGCCCAGTGAATGAAAAGCATCCGATCCAGCCTCATTAGTTTGTGCAACGGCTGTCTGCTCCAGTGGCAAGGACTCAGCCAGATCTTGTGAGGATTTTCCACAGTTGTAAGATACTATGATACCACATGATAATCTTAAATGAACTGAAATAAGCAAAAATAGATTAGAATTCAAATGAAACCTCAGTTATTATATTGCACAGAAATCGTCCATGTTCTCAGACAGCTGAAATACCATGCGCCTTCAGGACCGAGACTGGGTCATTTATTCATTGGACGGTCGGTGGTCCAAGTCCGTGATCCACCCAATTATCTGAGGGATAGAGGACGTTTCATTGTGTCTCTCATGGCATATTGAGTGAATGGCTTGTATAGACGTATGTCACTTGGACTTTGGCTGGTTGTGAAGACACAACAAAGTGTGCGCTTAAATACACTGTGCATGTCACTATAACACATCATAATCAAACTTCCTGCATTAGCTTGGACCCTGTTCATCTCTTCTTGTCTCCCACTCTCTCAATTCATCCTCTTTTCCGTATTTCACCGTCATGCTGTCAGTGATGAACCTTACAGGCCTCGCATGTCATCAAGTTTGACAAGTGGAGTGTCATACTGTCACAGCCAATGACAGTCAAATATCAACAAAGCACTGTGCATTGCCTCAGCGTACGAGGTGAGCACACCCGCCGATCGGGCGGTTTTCAAAGTCACCCTTGTGCTAGTTTCAAGAGGGGGCAGCCAATCGAAGTCCAAAACAATCATGTGAGTATTAGCAGCATGCGCAAGATGGATGTCAAATTGTTGTTTTTTTGTTTGTTTGTTTGTTTTCTCTTTTGTGTTTTTGAAAAATAAGAGATTTCATTACTTTCTGTCTGACTTTTTGCAAAATTGGATAAAAAAGTGATTTTCTTTCATTCTTGTAGACAGTTACAGTATGAACTAAGGTATGAGGCTACTGCAGTAGACTTGATCAGTGATCATTAGGGTGGATCCACGTTCTTTTCCTTCCTTCTTACTTTCTTTCTTTCTTTCTGTTATCATGAAATTCAAATAAAAGCATGCAGTAATCTATATTTAGAATACTTAAAGCATTTAAAGTACTCTGTGTGGCTTAATCTCAGATGACTATTTGGCCTTGCTGGAGGTTTGCACCATACTTAGTGTGGTATGTGGTGTAACTGTGGAACGTGTTACATTCGCAGTTTCATTCAAGAAAATGTCCCTTTTCCATCTTTATGCAAATTGATTATTTATGTAGCCCACTACAGAAACAGTGGGAGGTCTCTGTGCTCCAAGAATTATGGTATATTGACCGTCACAGAGGGAAGGGAAGGACATGGATACACCTTTCGACAACACAGAGGCTTCGAATCCTTCATGTTGTTTTTGTCTTTTCAGTGGTTGCTGTGACAATTGACAGAAAAGAAAAAAAGGGGTGGAATCCCTTTCCCTACACACACCCCCCCCACACACACTCACACACACACACACACACACACACACACACACACTCACACCTGTCTTTCATGAGAGCATGAGAGGTGTAATGTTAGAATCAGAGGGGATACTTTCTCTTCATCTTCAAAGATGAGTCATCATAGTAATCTTGTCCAAGCAATAAAGCTCACCTGAGTGATGCATATATATCCCCCCCCACTCTACCTCCCCCCTCTCTCTCTCCCTCTCTCTTTCTCCCTCCCTCCCTCCCTGATACACACACACATCAAAGACAGCATGTTCTCCAGGTATTTGAAGTGACTCATATTGGGTCTGAGCCTCTCCGAAGGGATTGAGGTGTAGCCAGGGAGCTGACGGTTTGCAGTTATTCGGGTAGACACTCTGGTGACCTGGAGGGAAGCACGGTGACCCCAGTGCGACTATAAAGAAAGAGATAAGGATCAAAAAGTCCATCGGGAGCGATGCTCCAGCTGGGAGATTTGAGAATTTTTAGAAATGAATGTGGAAATGATGAGAGATGGAGTTTTTTGGGGTTTTTTTTCGTTTAAAAAAAATACGGCAAAATTATCAGCTTTATTTCCAGCGGGTTGTCAGTTACACGAAGGATCATCTCCTGGGAAAACTCTGTGAGGATTTCCGCTCTTATACTTGGAGACTCTCAATCCGGATTGGGCCGTGTGTTTACAGATGTGGATGTGAGCTGAGGCTGAGCATTTTTAGGCGAGAGATATGGAAATGGAGGATGTGGGCTTGGCGATGCTTGGCGAGCCTTAAGCCCGCGCCGCACCAACCCACCCACCCACCCACCCCTGTGTATCTGCCTTCGGCGGCGGCCGCAGCCCCGTGGAGCGCATCACTATGCCTCAATATATATGGAAATGAAAGGCAATCATGCTAACGTGTGTTCAGTCTCTTCAAACATGCTAATGGTGTCATTACACTTTCAGATCCGCGCCGCCCCCCCCCACCACT
>JAFBJT010108893.1:178911-188911 GCA_016785325.1 Chascanopsetta lugubris
CGTCTCTCTTCTGTTTTCACTATAATAACACATGTTTGGTATAAAGATGTTTCCAACTTTGTCTTAGAAATGCTGGAAATGTGTTTCACGGTCATTACATCAGCTGCCCTCTCCCCCCCCCCACACACACTCACACACACACACACACACACACACACACACACTCACACCTGTCTTTCATGAGAGCAGGAGAGGTGTAATGTTAGAATCAGAGGGGATACTTTCTCTTCATCTTCAAAGATGAGTCATCATAGTAATCTTGTCCAAGCAATAAAGCTCACCTGAGTGATGCATATATATCCCCCCCCACTCTACCTCCCCCCTCTCTCTCTCCCTCTCTCTTTCTCCCTCCCTCCCTCCCCGATACACACACACATCAAAGACAGCATGTTCTCCAGGTATTTGAAGTGACTCATATTGGGTCTGAGCCTCTCCGAAGGGATTGAGGTGTAGCCAGGGAGCTGACGGTTTGCAGTTATTCGGGTAGACACTCTGGTGACCTGGAGGGAAGCACGGTGACCCCAGTGTGACTATAAAGAAAGAGATAAGGATCAAAAAGTCCATCGGGAGCGATGCTCCAGCTGGGAAATTTTAGAATTTTTAGAAATTACTGTGGAAATGATGAGAGACGGAGTTTTTTGGGGGTTTTTTTCGTTTAAAAAAATACGGCACAGTTATCAGCTTTATTTCCAGCGGGTTGTCAGTTACACGAAGGATCATCTCCTGGGAAAACTCTGTGAGGATTTCCGCTCTTATACTTGGAGACACTCAATCCGGATTGGGCCGTGTGTTTACAGATGTGGATGTGAGCTGAGGCTGAGCATTTATAGGCGAGAGATATGGAAATGGAGGATGTGGGCTTGGCGATGCTTGGCGAGCCTTAAGCCCGCGCCGCACCAACCCACCCACCCACCCACCCACCCCTGTGTATCTGCCTTCGGCGGCGGCCGCAGCCCCGTGGAGCGCATCACTATGCCTCAATATATATGGAAATGAAAGGCAATCATGCTAACGTGTGTTCAGTCTCTTCAAACATGCTAATGGTGTCATTACACTTTCAGATCCGCGCCGCCCCCTCCCAACACTTCACCTCTTCTTACACCCTTCGCCGTCTCTTCCCCTCAACCGGAACAGGTGTGATTTTAATTATGTAACGCGGACCCAGTCCGATCCACTCGACTGGGCCCCTCCTCCTGCAGTTGTGTGTCCCTCCCTCCTCCCTCTCATCCTTCCTTCACTGACTCAACCCCAGAAAACCTCCCTCCCCTCCCCCTCCCCCTCGCCCTCCCTTCCTCCCTTTAAAAGTTGGAGATTGAAGGACTCGATTTTAAAACCGCGCACGTCTCGGTGACTCAAGTGAGGGGTTTGTTCCGCTGCCACACTTCCGTTCACAAATGCTCGGGCTCAGAGAGGAGGGAGGGGGGAGGAGGGAGAAATCCCTGTTAATCTAGTGAATCTGGCTCTTTCTGTCGCTGTTGTTCACTGTTACTGGGACTCTGACACTCGGATCTCCTGGGAGGCACATGGGGAGTGTGTCTGGGGTTGGGGGTTGTGGCTGTGTTGGTGAGGGGGTCACTGCAGAGTTCAGTGTGCATGCAAGTAAAAGTAGCATCCCACTGTTTCAAAAGGGAAGATTATGCCTACTAGGAGTGATCAAGTCTTTGCACCAGTATGAACTGGCGGGGCCCGTATAGATAGAGATGGGGGGGGGGGGGCCCGAAAAACTATGCGTTAAACCAGGTGATTGACATGGTATAAGAGTCATTGAAAAAAGCGGCTGTGAGAAGGGAATCAGAACTAACTATATATCAGGTATATCGTTTAATGAGAAGAATTCAAAATAAGGGCAGCGACTTAGGTAGGATGAAACCCGTTCTCCATCACACGTGTCCAAGACACCTGCATCAAGATAGTTAGCGAAGAGTTATTTTTATACAGGGAGGAATCCGGGACAACAACGGGTCGTGTTGTTATATTTAGTAGGTAATTTACTGCTCTAATTGCACTGAAGCTAAACAGAGGAGGTCACGCAAATGCCTCGAAAATAAGTTCAACATCGACAAAAAATTGAAGAAAAAAAATACAATTACACTTGCACACATAGCAGCGCCTCTCACACAATGATGGACTCCTGTGTATTCACACCTTTTCATAAGATAATAATCCAGCTTTAATGATTTAGGGAACCTGCATGTGTGAGAGCTTACTCTAATCCAGGTGCCTGTGTCCCTTGAAGTGGGCACATGGTGCTCTTGGCCTGCACTAGAGGTTGCTGCTGGGTTCGGGGAGGATGGCAGATTGGTGGAGGGGAGCGCTTGTTTTGTTGATCTATGCTTAATGAAAGTGACCACGCAGGGCAGATTTGGCCATTAGCTCAGCACGGGCCTGTAATCACTACACCTTGTTACCTTTTTTCACGCAGTTCATTATCGAACAGAACAATCTGCGGGGAGAAAAGTGCGTTTAACTGCCATTTTCCGTCTCTCCTTTCTTTATTTCTCAGCTGGTAGTTTAAATGTAAAAAAATAGTAACAACTGTAAATATGCATTTTAAACTGAACCTAGACTATGAATATGATCCCAAACACTGATTTGTGCATTTTTAAGACGTGTAAAACAAAACCAAACAAACAAACAACGTATTGTTGTCTGTGGCCTCACGTCACCAGGCCCTTCCTCCCCCAGGGTTCATCTGAGGTGATGCGGCTCTGAGATCACTCTGTGGCTGTAAAGTTCGTCCAGCTCTTAAAATGAGAGCGTCCTGTTTACAACCCGGAATAATACCTACACTTTACAGTGTACACGATGTATATATTGATATACTATGATACAAATAGTTGTCTTTGGAGTAAACAAAGCCACAGCAATGGCGCGAGCGGGCAGAGTCACAAATCACACGTTCCACACATCTGCAGTGTAATCATTCAATACGTTCGATGTGGAATGTAGTTTTCCACGATAGTTAATCATTGTCGATCATGTATCGGTACATTCCGCTCGATATACATTTCGCCAGTCAAACGGTGAAGCGGGGACAAAGAGGCTGAGAACAAAGAAGTGGGCGTGTCTTTATTCCGAGTCTCGCCGATCCCGTCGTCCTCAGCCAATCGCCTCCCGGATATGCAAATCATCCCCCAACGCCGCATCGTCCCTGCCCAGGCGGTGACGTCACCTGCACATCTCTGTGTCTGGCTCTGCAAAGACTCAGACAGAAGCAACAGCGGACCTGAGGGAAGACATCCGGGGAGGGGCCCTTTGTCCGGAGGAATATACCATCTACCGCCGCCAGCGCCGGCTTCGGAGTCAACAGGCTTCCCCCCTCGCCGCTCCCCGCGCCCCCCGGCTCGGCTCGGCTCGGCTCGGCTCGGCTCGGACCGGGACTCTCGGGTGGATGTTCTTTCGCAGCGCCCTGCAGCGCCGCTCTCCCCCGTCCTTCCAGCCGCCGCACCGGTTTCGTCACGCGGACCAGCTGTCTGTGAGAAGCGGGTCAGGTGTCTCTCCCCCCCGCCTCCTCCTCCTCCTCCTCCGCCTCCTCACCTCCTCTCCTCTCGCGCCCCCCGCTCTCTCCCTCCTCGTCTCGTGTCGGACCCCGCGACGCCACAAACCAAGATGCCCAGCTCCCTCTTCGCCGACAGCAGCGTGCAGGGCGACGCGCTGGACGAGCAGAGAGCCCTGCAGATCGCCCTGGACCAACTCTCCCTGCTCGGCCTGGACAATGACGAGCACTCGCTGTACGACAACAGCCCGGAGCCCCGGAAGAAGAGCGTGAACATGACGGAGTGCGTCCCGGTGCCCAGCTCCGAGCATGTGGCAGAGATCGTGGGCAGACAAGGTGTGTGTGTGTGTGTGTTGCTTGTGTCGAGTTGTGTTGTCATGCTGTGCGTCGCGACAGCTCGTAAAGTGTGGTGGGATGAAAACAACAACTTCTGCCCAGACGCCCGGACCGTGTCAGCGCGTCCGGAGGTGAAGCCGCCGGTTGAGTCGCTGTCTCCTCGGTTGGTCACACATTGTTCCCCCGCCACGAAAACAAAAAGGTGGGCGGATGCGAGCAGCTCTGACCGATGTCTGAAGTTGAATGAGTGGCTCCAAGGAGATGTTGTCTCTGCCGAATGGAAGAGGACCTTCGCTCACCCGGGTTTCTACCAACGCCACGTTTCCAGTCGTGTTTCTGTGTCCGGGAAAGTAGATGATCCCTAAATCATAAAGAATCTGAATGGAGTTCGGTGTGGAGGACAGAAAGACCTCATGGGGCCGATTCTGCACCATGTGTTGTCAGATTACTTGCAAATGCTGATGTGCAGCCAAGGGCGCAGACTCCGACCAGTGCGAGGAGGACATGTAGGTCAGGGAGCGGAGGACACGGCCTCGGCTCCTTGGTGATTAAGCGGCTCGCAGCGGGTCGCGCGCGGTGACGAGCAGCCCGGGATCACATTAGGACAACGGTCACGATCCGAGCGGCCACGAGCCGCAGACGCCCATCGCTGCTCAGAGCCCGTCAGTCAACCAGCTGTGGGGCTGCAGGGCGGCGCTGGTGCCGGTGACATATGCGGACCCCCCCCCCCCCCCCCCCCCCCCCCCCCCCCCCCCCCCCCCTCTACACTGCTGTTGTCAGAAAAGCAACAGTAGTAAGGAGCCTTTGCTGTTCCCCAGGTTTGATGTGTCCTTACACCTGATCCCTCCAGACACGGTCCGTTTTAGTTGACACTATGACGCTGTGCGTTAACCCTCTCCACAGACTGTACAAGAGCCTTATCCCCATTTAACCTGCAGCACCCAGACACTGACGGTCTGAATGTAAATGAACTGAGCTGGGTGGGCTCACTCTCGCCCACATCAACCCGTCCCACTCGGCTCCGGTCTCGTTAGTATCTCGTTAGTATCTCGGTCATTTGATCAGAAGCAAACCGGTGTTTTGGCTTGAGGACGATAAACTGCAGCGAAGTGATGAAGTGGCTCCTTCCACACGACCGTCACCGGTACACCAAGAATACAAGCGCCGCGGCAGCTGCTCGGTGTTGAAGGTCTCGTAGGAAACAACCAGGTCTCACTGGATCCAGGGATCTGTTCTGTCCTGCTTTATGTTTGAGGCGCTGCGGCATATGGTTTGAATTGACTGTTTTCAAAAAAGGGGGCGGTGCTAATTTCTCAGGCCACTGGCCTTTTGTGAGAGCGATGATAAACATACAGCAGCTGTTTTGAATCGTCCATAAGAAACGACTCGGCACACGACATCTTTCAAGTTTCTTTGTTTTGATACCCAGCCTCATTTTTGCCATTTGCTTTCCTGTCCTAGGCTGCAAGATCAAAGCGCTACGAGCAAAGACCAACACCTACATCAAGACCCCCGTCCGAGGCGAAGAGCCCGTGTTTGTGGTGACGGGAAGGAGGGAGGACGTGGCGATGGCGAGGAGGGAAATCATCTCAGCCGCAGAACACTTCTCCATGATTCGGGCCTCCAGAAACAAAAACACCAGCCCCAACGGGAGCGGCACCCCTGTCCCCGGACCCCCTAACCTGCCCGGACAGACCACAATCCAGGTGCGGGTCCCGTACCGCGTGGTGGGCTTGGTCGTTGGCCCCAAAGGTGCCACCATCAAGCGCATTCAGCAGCAGACCCACACCTACATCGTGACGCCCAGTCGAGACAAGGAGCCGGTGTTTGAGGTGACCGGGATGCCAGAGAACGTGGACAGAGCCCGCGAGGAGATCGAAGCCCACATCGCCATGAGGACCGGAGGCCTCATCGAGCTCCAGGACGAAAACGACTTCCACGCCAACGGCACGGACGTTGGTTTTGATTTGCACGGCCACGCCGCCCTGTGGGCCAAGTCCAACGGCGTGTCCTCCCTCAACTCGGCGCGCAAACCCTTCTCCAACTACCGCAACGACTCGTCCTCCTCGCTGGGCAGCGCCTCCACAGACTCCTACTTTGGGAACAACAGTTCGCGCATGGCAGATTACAGCCCCCCCAGCCCCGCGCTCAGCTACACCACCACCAACAACAATGGCAACAACAATAACAACAACATCAACGTCAACACCAATGGCAATGGTTTTGTTTATGGGAGTGAGGTGATATCTCCAGACTGCAGTGATATGAATTTGGACCAGTCCCCCGTGTTCGACCCCACCCAGGCCCCCCCGGGCCTCCTGTGGTCCCAGTGTGATAGTCGATTGACCCCCTCCTCAACAGGGGGCAGCTCTCCCACCTCGTCGGCCATGTTCCCGACCAACGCTCCCGCTAACGCGAACGGGGTGGAGGTGAATCAGAGGGGGGGTAATGGATGTACCCCACAGCCCAGATTGTCACCTCCGCTCCACAGCCACACCGGAGGGCCCACCGAGCACCCGTTGGCCCGGAGGGTGCGCAGTGACCCGGGAGGCGGTCCGCTGGCTTTCCCCGGTTACTCCGGTACCATCGCCTCCCTGCCCTGCCCTCATCTACCCGGGATTCCGTGTGACTCCTCCTCCTCTTCCTCCTCCTCCTCCTCCTCCACCTCGTCTGGCACCAGCCGCAAAGGCAGCCGCGATTGTTCGGTGTGCTTCGAGAGTGAGGTCATCGCGGCGCTGGTCCCCTGCGGACACAACCTCTTCTGTATGGAATGTGCCAATCGGATCTGTGAGAGGAGTGAGCCCAAATGCCCCGTCTGCCACACTGGTGTCACTCAGGCTATTCGTATATTTTCATAAGAAGTCGAACTCTGACGGTCCCGTCGGTGAGATTGGCTACAATAGCAACAAAGACTCTTCGTACTGCTTTAGTGGGATCACTCAACCATCGCGTGGAGCGTGTACATAGGTTTACATGTGTTTGTAAGAGGCTGCAGCATCGAGAAGGGACAGCCGCCCTGTTGGGCTTGTAGCTGTTGTAGCTTGGGGAATATTTTCAACATCAAAGTGCATGTTTTAAATAGTACAGCATCTTAATCAATAGCTCTAGTGAAATTGTACCCTATATTTATGAATTGAAGACACAGTAGGTCAAACTGCAGGCTGTTAGTGGGCGGAGCCTTCCGCTGAATGTAGGAGGAGGGGGCCGCGGCTGGGAAACATGGAGGCCCTCGGCCAAACGGGACCACCGACTGACAGAGACACTGCAGCTTAAGGTCAGAAACCACTCGAGGGACATCAACAACATATCCTGCGTAATCTGTATAGAATACATTTCCACACCTAGAAAGTTTTAAATGACATTAATACAGATCGAAGTATTTTATTCTTTTTTGACTTGAAAGATTATATTTCTTATTGCAAAGATGTTTACAGATATTTTAATTTAAGTTCAGTGAACTTTTTGTAGCTGGGTTGAAACCTTGTTTATTTTTTAGTACGGCCGTACGGCATCGATCACTGTATTATTTTAATATCACACGACTGGGAGGAAATCCAAGCCGACAAAATGTGTATTGCATTTGACAGTATTCTGTTGGGATGGAGGTTTTATAGGTTCAGCAAAAAATGTCTTTTAAATCTGCTTCACTCAGCATATTTTTATTCAGTAATATAAAGCATATTTTATTCTATATTATTATGGAATATTGAAATGTACAAAACTTAGTAAGTTGAACATAAAGAAACTGTTAATGCTTTCTACAATTTGTATGAATTAGATTCCAGTGGGAATTACAGGCTTCTGTTGCACCACTATAGTTTTAGTATTTCTATTTTAATACATTTGTTTACCACTTGTTTATGTATATGTAGGTGAAGTTACTTGAGTGTAAATGTACTTTATTGAGCAAAGTTTAAGAACAAAGAATATTTTATTTTATGATAAAGGGCCTTTAACCTCATGGTCTAATACTAATATTATATTTGCTGAAACAAGATTTGAAAATGTATCAAGAGTTTTATTTTTCTGACATTCAAAGTTATACAGGATAAAGGTAAAACTTAAGTAATGGTGCTACTTCATCTTTTTTTTAAGTATTTCTATATAAGTCCAATAAAAATGGTACATTGATGAGGTGTCTGCCTTTTCATGTTGGTCCGGACCGCCGTTGTTTCTCTGGTGCTTCGCTGAGCTGAAGTTGTGATTTGTGAATATTTGCCCCCGTCCGTCTCCACGGAAGCTCGGGGGCGACAGCATCGTTTCAGGGGCCGAATGATTGAGGATGCTGTTGCAGTGAGACGGGGGAACCCGACCCGCCGCTCCACTAGTTCAACCTGCTGTGCGACTTGTCGCGCTGCCTCGCACAAAACTGAATCTGATAGATCAACAAAAAGAATGAAGCCAATTCTGAGAATCATCGACGACAATATTTGACCACCACGATGTTATTCTTTGGTGATTCATGTGCAGGGCGGCCGATGATCCTGGGTTTCAAGAGACAACATCACAGGATATTAATGGTTGTCATTGTTCTTTGATAAATGCATCATCACAAGGAGAAAACGAGTCACCAGCAACACACTCAATTATCTCTTCTTCTATCGCTTATCCAGTGTTCTGCCTCGCAGGCACTCAGGGAATAACGGTATATAAAACAGATCTGCATGTTCTAAGATCTGATGATTTGTTGGTTGGACTTTTATACAAACTCCAGATTAGAGAGGTACATTGTTCTCAGGACTATTGGCTTTGCACTCTCATCTGGAAGAGAGATGTCTGAAGTGTTTATTGAGCTCTTCCATTGCACTTTGTGCTTTTACATTATACTTTATCCCAATGTGCTCGACACAATAAGGTTGAGGCCATACATGACTCTAAAGACAGTTGATTCATATTTGGTGACGAAAAAACATGAACCTTTCGAATGATCAAGCTTTGTCCGAGTCACAGCGGAGAGAAATATGCAGGTGTGTGTCCAACACGGTGCGAGCTCCACTCGCCGAGGCTTGTTGCATTTGTTGTTGAAATACTTCAAAAATACTTCAAATAAGCCAAAGCGCAAACTCGTACCTGTCCAGCAGGCGACACGAACACAACAAAACACACCGCTGCCCCTCAACACGCTCGTTCAGAGACAACCGTAGGAGATGACTTTTGTCACAATCAATACAATGTTCAATATTTTTTATTTTAGACAGATATTCCTTCACATTTCAGATTGAAATAAACATTGTATTTTTTGTATGACAATTAGTGGGATGTGTTACAAGCAGCCAGTGTGTGTGTGTGTGTGTGGGGGGGGGGGGGGTCATCTGCGACATAATAGAGCAACAACAACACACACACACACATACACACAGTCATCGACATAAGAGAAGTGCTCTCTCCTTGTTCCTCTCCTCCCTCGTCTCCTTCCCTTTGCCAAAGTGCAGCCTCATGTCATGTGGTCCTGTTGGAAACGCTGATGGTTAAACACATGCTTTGCTGTAAGATAGTAACTGTGGAGCCGCCGGGCCCTAATGATCCGTTTAAAATGGAAACATCCAGCGCAGGCCCACAGAATCTGGCCCCGTAAACCTTATTATTAGGAACCCATTTTACCAGGGTGGAAAAGAGCTGACAAGTGTTTTCAGCCAAATGCGTAACACATGGTCTTCACACACTTCCCCCCACGGTCAGACATCGATGAACAAAAGGCTGCTGCTCAAACATGCAGCTGGAATGTGTCGGAGGATGAAATGTGTTTCCACGGTCTGAGAAACGAGCATCACACTTTGATGAGAATAGAATGTCAGACCCGTCCTCGAGTCAGAGCTGAGGAACTCGGGATCGGAGTTCCTCTGAGACAGAGGAGGAAACTCTGTCCTAACATCTACAGTTTCTGCCAGCGAGCGTCTCTCAGCCCAACAGAGCCGATGATCGATGGTCTCATCGAGAACAAACGGCTCTTTGAAGTGAACGGCAGGAAGGACATTATATATATTCTAGAAAGTCAAAATCCAGCTACATGTCCTGCGCAGTCCGACAGCTCACATCAACATCACCCGGCAAATTCTTTTCAATTCATTACTGGCAACACGACAAGAAGCGAGAGCCTCTCCGGATCTGAGGTGGGCGACATGAGGGGCTATTTTACCCTGGTGACAATATGACTGAGCTCCTGTTGTT
>JAFBJT010108893.1:201352-235314 GCA_016785325.1 Chascanopsetta lugubris
TCAGTGTTGTAACTCACCCTGGTGCATGATGGCACACAGCTGTCCTCACAGAAGCTGATGTAGGAAGTCACTGCCTCTGTGTATTCATCCAGATTGTTGTTAGCGGTCCTAAAAACATCCCAGTCAGTGCAGTCCAAACATGCCTGAAGATCCTCTACAGCTTCGCTGGACCACTTCTTTGATGTCCTCACAGCAGGTTTCGATAGCTTGAGTTTCTGCCTGTATGCAGGAATGAGGTGGATCATGGCGTGGTCAGACTGTCCCAGTGCAGCTCGGGGGACGGCATGATAAGCATTGCTTACTGTGGTGTAACAGTGATCCAGAGTGCTCTCCTCTCTGGTCGGGCATTTAATAAACTGTCTGTATTTTGGGAGTTCATGGGTGAGATTCCCTTTGTTGAAGTCTCCGAGGACAATAACTAAAGAGTCCGGGTTTGTACGCTCCACATTTAGAACTTGGTCGGCGAGCGTGCGCTGTGCGTCATGCACGTTGGCTCGCGGTGTAATGTAAACACCGACCAAAATGAATGAGGCGAACTCGCGGGGGGAATAAAAAGGTTTGCAGTTGATGAAAAAGGTTTCCAGATCCTGGGAACAGTGTTGTTGTATCACTGTCACATCGTTACACCAGCCACTATTTATGTAAAAACACAGACCTCCTCCTTTCGTTTTTCCGTAGAGTTCTGCGTCACGGTCCGCTCTGAAGAGTTGAAAGCCCTCCAGCTGCAGCGCGGAGTCTGGGATCAGTTCACACAGCCACGTCTCCGTGAAGCACAAAACAGAAGATGAAGAGAAGTCTCTGTTTTTCCCCAACAGTAGCTGAAGTTCGTCCAGTTTGTTTCCCAGAGAGCGCACGTTAGAGAGAAATATACCAGGTAACGCTGTGCGGTGTCCGCGTCTTCGGAGGCGCACAAGCGCTCCAGTGCGTCTCCCTCTTCTCCTCCGGCGTTTCGCTGCATGAACCAAGGTGAGCACACCTTTGGCCAGAATGTCCAGTAATTCTGCAGATGTGGCGATGAAAGTGGGGGATAAATCCGCAGGAGTTGTAGCCCTGATGTTTATGAGCTCTTCTCTGGTGTACGAACTCCCGGAATTGTTGCAAAACACTGAATTAACAAACAAAACAAGACAAAACAATGCGCACCAACACACGAGGCGACCGTCCATGGCGCCATCTTGGTATCTTGTACTATAGTATAGTATGTCATTTTTTTTTAACCATTTTTTACTCCAGGAGGAGTGTGGATCCGGCAGCAACGAGCAGAGGCGCTGAATCCATATCACAAATGACTTTCTTATCTTACACGCGTCCATGTGCCCGTCATTCATAATCAACCCCGCTCTTATGGCTCACTCTGCTCGCTCTCTCTGCTCTGTTCCAGGGTTCCCGTTTCCTGCTCTAGGTCCCTCCTCCCTGCTCCAGGCTCCCGCTCCCGTTCCTGTTCATACCTTATCCACCATCCGAAGTTAAGTGTTTTGCTCCCTTGCACTCACACCATTCATTCCGACCCGGGTGCTAACTAGCCTAGCCTAGCCTTAACCACAAGCTATGGCTTCTCACTCCCCTGCTCTCTCATTTGTTCTGTGCTCGATGTTTAGTTATTCCTCAGCCTCATTTACCAATAATGGTACGTGTATTAAATGTAATGTGTTTTCCAACATGGAGGCGAGGATTAGTCAGCTAGAAGCCCGGCTCTGCACTGTTGAAGCTAGGCCCGTAGCAACTAACGTTAGCCTTCCCCCGCTAGCAGATGCGAGCCCAGTAGCAACCGTAGCAGCAACCGCAGCAGCCACCGCTACTGTACAGATAGTTTCAGCCCCCCCAGCAGTTCCCGAGCAGCCGGCAAACCAGGGTGATTGGGTAACTGTCCGTGGCAGGAAGCGTAGTTCTATTCCGAAGCCCCCGGGTAGCCGCCGGCCGGTTCACGTTTCCAGTTCATTTTCCCCACTCAGCGACAGACCGGTTGAGGAAACGACTCTAGTCATTGGCGACTCTATTTTGAGAAACGTGAAGTTTGCGACACCAGCGACCACAGTCAGATGTATCCCTGGGGCCAGAGCGGGCGACATAGAGGCTTATCTCAAACTGCTGGCTAAGGATAATCGTAAATTTGGCAAGATTGTAATTCACGTCGGCAGTAACGACACCCGACTACGTCAGTCAGAGGTCACTAAAATTAATGTTGAGTCGGTGTGTACATACACTAAAACAATGTCGGACACCGTATGCTTCTCTGGACCCCTACACCCAATACGACCAGTGATGACATGTTTAGTTGCATGTTGTCATTTACCCGCTGTGTATCAACAATAATGTGGGCTTCATTTGTAACTGGCAGAGTTTCTGAAAACCTGGTCTGATTAGAAGGGATGGCATTCATCCCACCCTGGATGGAGCTTCTCTCATTTCCAGGAACATGGCAAAGTTTATTAGAGACCAAACCTGACAACAAAGAGTCCAGACCAGGATACAGAGTAGCAGTCTTACACGCTTCTCTGTGCTTCCTTTAGATAAATATGAATACACATTTAAGATAGACACTGTGCCCGCTTCTAGGGCTTCTTACCTAAATAAATCACAGAGAAACAGGAGAGGAGTAGTTCATAATAATCTCATAAAAATTGACACAAGGACAGCTCCAGAACCAAAAACAAATAAAAAGATTAAACGTGGCCTATTAAATATTCAATCTCTCAGATCTAAATCATTACTCATTCATGATTTCATAAATGAGCACCATTTTGATCTGCTCTGCTTAACTGAAACATGGCTTCAAGTAGACGATTATGTATATATAAATGAAGCAACGCCCCCAACCCACATCAATGCCCACATGATAAAATCATCATAGCGGGTGATTTTAATATCCATGTAGATGTCGCAAATGACAGCCTTAGTTTATCTTTCAATGCACGGCTTAACTCATTTGGTTTCAAACAGCAGGTTAATAAACCAACCCATCGTTTTAACCACACTCTGGATCTTATTCTGACATATGGCACTGAAGTCCGTAACTTATCAGTGTCTGACTATAACCCCTTACTCTCTGACCACTGTCTGCTCTCATTTGAATTTTCAATCGCAAATTGTACTGAATTAAAACAGCAATGCTATTACAGTCGCTGCTTATCATCCGCCCTCCAGCCATGTTTCAGTTCAGCAGATGAAAACTATGAAAACATTTGTCCTACACGCCTCAATAACTTAGTTGACAGCACAAGCTTAACATTACAAACGGCCATAAACGCCGTCGCAGCTCTGAAAAAGAGGGCTGTCACTAAAAAGAAGCTTGCTGCGTGGTACAATGCTCAAACTTGAGCCTTAAAACTAAAAACACGGAGGTTAGAAAGAGCATGGCGTTCCACACGAAACGACAGTAACTACTGTATGTCTTGTGGAGGAACAGCTTTGAAACGTATAGAAAAGCTCTGCGACAAGCTAGAACCACCTATTATTCAGAACTAATAGAGGAGAACAAGAACAACCCAAGGTTCCTCTTCAGCACTGTAGCCAGGCTGAAAGAGAGCCATAGAGTAACAAATCCATCCATCCCACTATCTCAGAGCAGTAATGATTTTATTCACTTTTTTAATGACAAAATAGAAAAAAATCAGAGATAGAATTATCTCCGCCTCCTCTCCCCTCATATCAGCAAAACACAGTCCAATATCGCTAACTTAGATCCAGTGGTGGCTCCAGATGTATATTTAGACAAATTTACTTCCATAACCCTTACTGAGCTGACCTCACTGCTCTCCTCCTCCAAATCATCAACATGTCAGTTGGACCCTATACCAACTAGACTCCTTAAAGAGGCCCTCCCACAAATTGGTCGTACTATATTAGACCAAATTAACATTTCATTACTGAGTGGCTACGTCCCACAGGCCTTCAAACTAGCAGTAATTAAACTGTTACTTAAAAAGCCCACCCTCGATGGTGGCATCCTCAGTAACTACAGACCAATCTCTAACCTCCCCTTTATATCAAACATTTTGGAAAAAGCTGTAGCAGCCCAGTTGTGTGCTCATCGGCATAGCAATAATCTATTTGAAATGTTTCAGTCTGGATTTAGAATCCACCATAGTACAGAGACTGCACTATTAAGGGTAACAAATGATATTCTCATGGCCTCTGAAAAAGGACTTGTTTCTCTACTGGTCTTTGACACCATAGACCATGAGATCCTACTGCGTAGATTAGAACAAGATGTCGGGATTAGAGGAACGGCACTTGTCTGGTTTAAATCCTACCTATCGGACAGATAATAATTTGTTGATGTCAATGAGGAATCCTCTGTACATACTAAAGTTAATTAAGGAGTTCCACAAGGTTCCGTACTCGGTCCAATCCTTTTTACTTTATACATGCTGCCATTAGGCAACATTATCAGAAATCATGATATAAACTTCCACTGCTATGCAGATGACACCCCGCTATACTTATCTGCAAGGCCTGATGACCCAACTCATTCGATTAAACTCCAGGATTGTCTTAAAGACATTCAGACATGGATGACCCAGAACTTTCTACTTCTTAACACTGAAAAAACTGAGGTCATAGTTTTAGGGCCAAAACACCTTAGTGCGCCACTGTTAAATCAGGCAATAGCCCTAGTGGCAACAGCTTAGTCCCCTGCTCTACTGTGAGGAACCTGGGAGTTTTATTCAACCAGAACTTATCATTCGACCAATATATCAGACAGATATCTAGAACAGCCTTCTACCACCTGCGCAACATTAAGACAATCAGAAATATCCTATCCCGACAAGATTCAGAAAAACTAATCCATGCCTTTATAACTTCTAGGCTGGATTACTGTAACTCTTTATTGTCAGGATGTCCCACTAGGTCACTGAAAAGCCTCCAGCTGGTCCAGAACACTGCAGCTTGCATACTGACTGGAACCAGAAGACGAGATCCTATATCTCCCGTCTTGGCTTCCTTACACTGGCTCCCAGTAAAAAGTAGAGTAGATTTTAAAATCCTGCGTCTTACTTACAAGGCCCTAAGTAATCAAGCCCCGTCCTACATTAGAGAACTTATCACTCCCTACAAACCAAATAGATCACTCCGTTCTCTAAATTTAGGTCTACTGGCCGTCCCCTGAATTAATAAAAGTAGAGCAGGTGGTAGAACCTTTAGCTACCAAGCTCCTCTCCTGTGGAATCAGCTCCCACTCTCAGTGCAGGAGTCTGATTCTGTCTTACCTTTTTGACATAGCCTATAGTCAAAACTAGATCAGGCGAGACCTGAGTTGAATCGTCGATACTAAGCTGCTATAGGCTCAGACTGCTGGGGGGAATTTCCCATCATGCACTTAGAATGAGCACATAGATTGAGCACCCTACCTCAAATTCTCACCCCTACCACAAACCCTATGTTCCCCCCACCACATTCCACTACATTTAACTCAGGAAACCACATGCATAATCTCAAACAATTTTCGACTGTTTTTTCAGCTTTGTTTGCCGTTGGGGAACGAGATGAAACCGAGACGGTGACGAGGACACCGGCATCCCAAGTCTCAAGCCACAAATGATCTGGCGGTGGGTCCTGAATCTGCGAGCGAGCTGTGACGAACCCGGAGATTGAACAAATCAAAATGAAGATGGATATAAACATCTCGTCATTTACATTTTAAAAATATGTGTATTGTTACTGAACACTCTACGTAACATCTATTGCATGTCTGTCTGTCCTGGGAGTGGATCCCTCACTTGTGACTCTCCCTAAGGTTTCTACCTTTTCTTTTTTTCCCTGTTAAAAGGGTTTTTTCCCCCAGTAGTTTTTCCTTACTCTTGCTGAGGTTCTAAGGACAGAGGATGTTACTCACCCTGTGCAGCCCTGTGAGACAAACTGTGATTTGTAAATGCGGGCTATATAAATAAACTTTGATTGATTGATTGACCACTTTTTCGATGAAAAAAAACAGTGTAGTATGTCGTTTAAAAAAAAAAACTTTTTGGATGAAAAAAAGCGGCATAATATAGTGGGTCTTTTTTTTTTTTTTTTTACCACTTTTAGGATGAAAAAAGCCATACAATACCATGTTGTTTTTTTACCACTTTTTGGATGAAAAAAAACGACATCAAATAGTTTGTCATTTTTGGATGAAAAAAACGGCATAGTATAGATCTAGTTTTTTAGCACTTTTTGAATGAGAAATAAGGCATAGTGTAGTATGTCGTTTTTGGATGAAAAAAACGGCACACTGTATACTAAAGTACGTCGTTTTTCACAACTATGTGGATGAAAAATAACAATATAGTATGTCGTTTTTGGATGAAAAAAAGTAATTTTATTGTATGTCGTTTCTACCACTTTTTCAATGAAAAAAAAGGCATAGTATAGTACAGTATGTCGTTTTTGGATGAAAAAAACGGCATGGTATAGTACGTCATTTTTTTACCACTATTTAGATGAAAAAAACAGCAGAGTATAGTATGTTGTTTTTTACCAATTTTTGGATGAAAAAAACGGCATCAAATAGTGTGTCGTTTTTAGGTGAAAAATTGGCATATTATAGTATATTGTTTTTTACCACTTTTTGGATGAAAAAAACATACTGAATTATGTCATATTTGGGTGAAAAAACGGTAAAGTATAGTATGTCATTTTCTACCACTTTTTGGATGAAAAAAACAGTATAGTATGTCGTTATTTTACCATTTTTTGGATAAAAAAAGCGGCATAATATAGTATGTCATTTTTATACCACTTTTTGGATGAACAAAAACGTTAGAGTTTAGTATGTCGTTTTTGGATGAAAAAAGGCATAGTATAGTATGTCGTTTTTGACCACTTTTTGGATGAAAAAAATGGCATAGTATAGTGTTTAATTTTTTACCACTTTTAGATGATAAAAACGTGATTATATAGTATATCATTTTTCACCAATTTTTGAATGAAAAAAAATGGCATAGTTTTGTATGTCGTTTTGGGACGAAAAAAACGGCATAATATAGTATGTCATTTTTGACCACTTGTTGGATGAAGTCATCACATATGTCATTTTTAGATTTAAAAAATACAGCATAGTATATGTATGTCGTTTTATACAACTTTTTGGATGAAAAAAAAACGGTATAGTATAGTATGTCATTTTTGGATGAAAAAAACAGCACAAGATGGTATCTCATTTTTTATCACATTTTGGATGAAAAAACGAAATAGTTTAGTATGTCGTTTTTGGATGAAAAAAATGGCATAGTATAGCACTGTATATCGTTTTTTACCACTTTTTTGATGAAAAAAACGGCATAGTATGTCGTTTTTTTTTAACACTTTTTGGATAAATCAGACGGCAGAGTATGGTATGTTGTTTTTTACCACTTTTTGGATGAAAAAAAAATGGCATCGTATAGTATGCCATTTTTTAACCATTTTTTGGATGAACAAAACGGCATAGTATAGTATGTCGTTTTTTACCACTTTTTGCATAAAAAAACAGCTTAGTATAGTATGTCGTTTCTTACCACTTTTTACATGAAAAACATAACATAGTATAGTATGTTGTATTTGACCACTTTTTGGATGAAAAAATGGCATAGTACAATATGTTGTTTTTTTACCACTTTTTGGATAAAAAAACTGCATAGTATAGGACATTATTTTTTACCACTTTTTGGATGAAAAACAAACAGAATAGTATAATATGTCTTTTTTTTACTACTTTTTGGATGAAAAAAATGGCATAGAATAGTATGTCGTTTTTGGATGAAAAAAAGGCATACCATAGTATGTCGTTTTTTATCACTCTTTGAATTACAAAAATGGCATAGTATAGGATGTCGTTTTTGGATGAAAAAAACGGCATAGTATAGTATGTCATTTTTAGGAAGAGATTTTATGTCGTTTTTTTACTCCTTTTTGGATGAAAAAAAACGGCATAGTATGGTATGTCGTTTTTGGATGAAAAATACGGCATAATATAGTATTGATGAAAATAAAAAACGGCATACTATAGTATGTCATTTTTGGAAGAAAAAAACAGCATAGTATAGTATGTTGTTTTTTACCACTTTGTGGATGAAAAAAGTGCATTATATAGTATGTCGTTTTCTACCTCTTTCAATGAAAAACACAGCATGGTATAGTGTGTCGTTTATGGATGAAAAAAAGGCAAAGTATATTATGTCGTTTTTTACCACTTTCAGGATGAAAAAAATGGCATAGTATACTATGCCATGTATTTTCATCCAAAAACGACATACTATACCATGCCGTTTTTTACCATCCAAAAACAACATCCTATACTATGCTGATTTTTTCATCCAAAAAGTGGTGAAAAACAACATATTATACTACGCTTTTTTTAAATCCAAAAACGACATACTATACTATGCCGTGTTTTTATCCAAAAAGTGGTAAAAAATGACATACTATAGTATGCCGTTTGTTTTCATCCAAAAAGTGGTAAAAAAACAACATACTATACCATACCGTTTTTTTTCATGCAACAACAACATACTATACTATGTCGTTTTTTTCACCCAAAAAGTGGTGAAAAACAACATATTATACTACGCTTTTTTTATCCAAAAACGACATACTATACTATGCCGTGTTTTTATCCAAAAAGTGGTAAAAAATGACATACTATAGTATGCCGTTTGTTTTCATCCAAAAAGTGGTAAAAAAACAACATACTATACCATACCGTTTTTTTTCATGCAAAAACAACATACTATACTATGTCGTTTTTTTCACCCAAAAACGACCTACTAAACTATGTTTTTTTCATCCAAAAACGATATACTATACTATGACATTTTTTTTGCCGTTTATTTCATCCAAAAAATGGTAAAAAAACAACATACTCTAAAATGCCGTTTTGTTTATCCAAAAAGCGGTAATAAATGACATACTATGCCATTTTTTCCATACAAAAACGATATACTATAGTATGCCGTTTTTATCTTCCAAAATGTGGTAAAAAATGACATACTATGCTATGCCGATTTTTTAAATCCAAAAACGACATCCTATACTATGCTGTTTTTTTTTCATCCAAAAAGTGGTAAAAAACGACATGCACTGTTTATTTCATTTAAAAACGACATACTATACTATGCCGTTATTTTTCATCCAAAAAGAAGTAAAAATCAACGTAGTATACTATGCCGTTTTTTTTCATCCAAAACGACATACTATACTATGCCTTTTTTTCATCCAAAAACGATATACTATACTGTGCCATTTTTTTCATCCAAAAACAACATACTATACTATGCCGTTATTTTTCTTCCAAAAAGTGGTAAAAAAGACATACTATACTGTGCCATTTTTTTCATCCAAAAAGTGGTAAAAAACGACTTACTATACGACGCTATCTTTTTCATCCAAAAACGACATAGTATAATATGCAGTTTTTTTTTCATCTGAAAAGTGTTAAAAAACGATACATACTATGCCTTTTTTTCACCCAAAAACAACATACTATGGTATGCCGTTTTTTTCATCCAAAAAGTGGTAAAAAATGACATACTTAACTATGACGTTTTTTTCGTCCCAAAATGACTTGCTATAGTATGCCGTTTTTTTCATCCAAAAAGTGGAAAAAAAGACTAACTAGACTATGCCGTTTTTTTCCATCCAAAAACGACATACTATATATGCCATTTTTTTATCCAAAGTGGTAAAAAACGACATACTATACTATGCCGTTTTTTTCATCAAAAAAGTGGTAAAAAACGACATAATATATTATGCCGCTTTTTTTTCATCTAAAAACGACATACCATACTATGCCGTTTTTTTCATCAGAATTTCAATGTAAATGTCACTATTTTTAAGTCCACATTTGTCTTTTCTCTGAGTTTGAGGGACTGTCCTTCATGGTGATGCTCACAATCTGTACTGTAAACTAAAGAGATATACAATGTGGGAGTTGTGAAATTTGAATGTAATATTCAATATTTGAATCACTTTTTGTTACTGCTCTTTGTTGTTGGTTATATTTACTCTGAATGGTTGATGGTACAGATGCTGGTTTACACGGGAGGCACTTTGGGTGAACGAGGACATAGCGATTTTGATATATGAATTTAAGGGTAAAACGGTCAGTTTGACGGTCATGAGCAATGAGTAATTACATGAGTAATTACCTGTACTGGGCTATCCCCTCTCTGGACTCTGTAAATCCTACCCAATTCACTTCTTCCCCTTCACTACACTTCACATGTGCAACACGATAGGATTTACAGAGTCCAGGGAGGGGATACCCCAGTACAGGTAATTACTCATGATCTTTAAAATGACTGCTATTCCTATAGTAACATATGTCCAATATAGTCAGGTGTTTATGAATCATTTTTTACACCTTGAAGACCCGTGTTCGAGTCCCAACATGGCTGTCATCCGGAGAAATTACATTGTAAAGTTCAATATTTTAAATTCCACATTTGCCTTTTTCTCCAGGTTTGAGGGCCTCTAATTTAGAAACTATCCATAATTGCAAGAGTAACCCAATGGTGACTTTGATGATGATGCCTACTATCTATACTGTAAATTTCAGACAGATTATGAGGTGGAATTTAGAGAAATTTCAAAATTTCAATGTAAAGTTTGCTATTTTCAAGTCCACATTCGTCTTTTCTCTGAGTTTGAGGGCCTCTCCTTCAAAAAATAACCATAATTGCAACAGTAACCCAATGGTGACTTTGTTCATGGTGATGCTTACTATCTGTACTGTAAACTAAAGAGAGATTTGATGTGGGAATTTTGTGGATTGTTTAGCGGGGGTTTGACATCAGGTCCTGACATAGTTTTGTCCTTACATAACAATCTGAAATGTTGATCTTGTATTTGATCTATTACCACTGACTGGATACAACATTACCATTCAGAGCATCACAACAAAACATGAATGACCGTCAAACTAACAAATTGATAAATGTCAGAATATGTACCGTTTCAGACCTAAGTGATGCCACTCTAAATCCTACCAAAGGATTGTCCCCAAAAACCCTATAGTGAGGCCAAGACATATTATAGTTACAGCTTGACACACACACACACACACACACACACACACACACACACACACACACACAGACAGACACAGACAGACAGACATGTGAGACACCCCGACACCATCATAGACATCTTATGAGACTATCCTCACGTACCTTTGTCCCACTATATCCCATTACTGTCAGGTGACTTTACACATATACTATGACGGTGGACAAGTCAATAAACTGTCCATTTAGCCAAAGTTAATTTCATTAAGCACACATAGACTTTCCCTTACCTTTCCAGCACTGGTGAGAAGATCATGCACTTGACTTGACTATCTTAAGTCGAGCGCAGTCTGGATTCACAGTTTCCTGCTGTGGTCTCAATCTGGTCTCTTTCTCTCTCTCTCTCGAATCATCTGCAGCAATAAAAGCATAAATAAAAGGACAAAATATTAATTTCACATAATGACTTGTTTTTCTACCACTGACTGGCTCCACTTATACCACTTAGAGCACCATTGCAAACTAGAAATGATCATTAATCTAACAAACTGATCAATTTTAGAATATGTACCATCTCAGCTCAAAGTAATGCCATTCTAAATTCTACTGAAGGATTGACCCCAGAAACCCTATGGGCATGGCCAAGACAAAGTATTTCTCTATAGCTATCGCTTGTGTCAAGAGCTAGAATAAAGAAAAGGATTATTGGTGTCAGGAAAATCAGGTAATGTGCTGCGTTTGGCGAATGACATGTCCACAAATCAGATGCTGAGCCCGTAACTGCAATATTCACATTTTGATTGTATGTAAAGAAATCTGTGTCTCACTGCCTGATGTACAGCACAATTATGATATTACACATGCAGAGTACCCTATAGAATATAGGCATATTTTGACAGTAGATAAAGGTTGCACATTAGATACATACTAACAGGGGTGTAATTGTGTTTATTGCCAGGCTATGTTAGGTACGAGTT
The DNA here is from genome assembly GCA_016785325.1 of Chascanopsetta lugubris. Lineage (NCBI taxonomy): Eukaryota > Metazoa > Chordata > Actinopteri > Pleuronectiformes > Bothidae > Chascanopsetta > Chascanopsetta lugubris. The sequence continues at coordinate 213,297 of JAFBJT010108893.1, forward strand.
GGACCTGACTTAAGAGTTTATGTATGTCATAATATCTCAGAATAACCATCAAATCATACATCCTCCACTCCTCCACTACTTTGAAGAAAGTTCATGAGCATCCAGAAGTTTCAATTGCAGTCTTCAATTTGCCTGCATCATGATCCTGACTCTGTATCCCCTCACAATATGCTTCACCTGAAACTTCTAAAACATAGCTAAATCCACTTCATAAATAATTTGACATTACAAATATTTGCAGGTGCAGTGTGACTTGATTATTTGAAAGGGTACTTTTTTTTATATTCTATTTTACCACGAGGTGGGATTTGGAACATTATCAAACATGTAAAGAGCTACATTAACTCCATTATTTTAAATGGACCAGCTACATCTATTTGCCCTTCTCTGGAGTTGCTATAGCTTGCCATTACCTGGACAGCTAATAGCAAGGAACTGCTACAGCAACAGCTGGTCTCTGGGTTTACTACAAATAGCAACAGCTAGCGATTAGCTCATGTCTTATACTACTGACGGTATTAGCTCTCCTCTGGACCTGCTGCTACCTACTACCTCTCAGTCGGAGCAACAGCTGACAATTATCTAAATCCTGGTCCTTCGCTAGCTCAAACTGCCCTCCGAAGCCCCGACAGTTAGCATATAGCATGCTAGCATGCATGCATATAGCATAACTGTACCTGCAACTCTTTCCTGGGACTAAGGTATTGATACTGTGTTAAAGTATGTAAAATAGCCTCTGCCAGCGCCATCTTGCTCCATGTGCGTCACTATCAGACCACATGACGGGGCCAACCAATCAGCGAAAAGAGCGTCAAAATGCTTCTGGTGTATCGGAAATGTGTATGAAAATGTAATACCGGTACTGTGTGAGGGGCGTGCTGTTCTGGGGAGAGGTGATACACTGAAATACACAAAAAGTCAGGTTTGGGAGATAGGAGGACTTTCATAGAAATTTTGGATTTATGTTGTTCGGACACTAACAAATGCATCTAAAGTGTTTGAAATCAGGGGACATTGGCATAGTCCTCATATTACCCTGAGGTCCTCGGATTGTCGGTGTGTAGTCAGGTGAAACAAAACAGAAATATGTTAAATTTACTCAATGCTCTATTGACGTCGAACAGCTGCGTGAGCTCCGTCCTGACTGTGCTGATCAGCCATGTTGATCGGTTTGCATGCATCAATCATTCAGTTACATTTTATTTATATGGCCCGCATTTAAAAATCAGTTTGTCTCATAGGGCTTTACAGGGTGGATAACATCCTCTGTCCTTAAGAAAAACTACCTAGGGAAAAAAACCTTTTACCAGGGAATCTGCTTCTCCTATCCTATGCTGATCGCTCATAAAAAGAGCACTGCTGTCACCTGCAGGGCTCTTTTTGTCAATTCACTTTGTTTACAAGCCTGATATTCATGGATAAGCTCTGCCAGACTGTCTCCCAGCCCGCCCCATTAAAACACATAACTGACATCTATAGACATCAATGGCAGCGAACATTCGGATTTGAACTGATGTCTATAGCGAATGATTCCGGCTCAAACATGAGTTTGTGCTTCTGTCTCTGCAGGTCCAGCTCAACTGTAAACAAAGCCAGTTTTCCAGAAAAAAGACAAATATGGACCTGAAATTAGTTAACTTTACATTGAACTTTCTCTCAATTCCACCATCAAATCCGTCTGAAATTTACAATATAGATAGTAGGCATCACCATCATTAAAGTCCTCATGGGTTACTGTTGCAATTATGGCTATTTTTCGAAGGACAGGCCCTCAAACTCAGAGAAAAGACGAATGTGGACCTGAAAATATTGCCAAGCACGTGCTCACCGCTAAGCTAGTGTACTAGACAGCAGGTAACCTACGAGTTTGGCAGATGTCAACCCATGAGTGTCTAAACTAGTCATCTGTCCCTGTGTGCAAAAGAAATAAGAGAGTTGGTTTGAACAAACACACAACCACATTAAACAACTAATAAAACTGCAAACAAACCAAACCCAGCAGAACTCTTTCAACCAGAGCTCCAGGAGGAGAGAGAAAGCTTGGGATTGAGGAAGAATGGGACTCTACAGGAGAGGGACCAGGTGAACCTTAGACGTTGATTGCAGTGGGGAGGAGTGGTGGTGATGCGAACCAGGTGTTCTCACAACCTGTGGAGAATATGATGGACAGCAGAGGGAGACAAAGAAAATACAAAACAAAACCCTGAGAGATCCACTAACCAAACAGGAAAACAACAGAACAGAATTAAACACCACATGTAACAGAGGCCCTCAAACTCAGAGGAAATACAAATGTGGATTTGAATATAATGAACTTGCATTGAATTTTCTCTAAATTCCAGCATTAAAATATGTTAGAAATGTACAGTATAGATAGTAAGCATCACCACAAACAAAGTCACCCTTGGGTTACTGTTGCAAAAATGGCTATTTTTTCCAAGGAGAGGCCCTCAAATTCAGAGAAAAGACGAATATGGACTGGAACATAGCAAACTTTACGTTGAAATCTTTCTAAATTCCATTATCAAATCTGCCTGAAATTTACTGTATAGGTATCACCACGAAACAAAGTCATCATTGGATTACTGTTGCATTTATGGCTATTTTTCGAAGGAGAGGCCCTAAAACTAAGAGAGAAGACAAACGTGGACATGAAAATAACGAAATTTACGTTGAAATTTCTCTAAATTCCACCATCAAATCTGTCTGAAATTTACAGTTTAGATCGTAAGCATCACCATGAACCAAGTCACCCTTTTGGTTACTGTTACAATTATGGCTGTTTTTCCAAGGAGAGGCCCTCAAACTAAGAGAAAAGACAAAAGGGGTCTTGAAAATAACAAACTTTACATTGAAATTTCTCTAAATTCCACCATCAAATCTGTCTGAAATGTACAGTATAGATAGTAAGCATCACCATAAACAAAGTCACTATTGGGTTACTGTTGCAATTATGGCTATTTTTCGAGGAAGAGGCCCTCAAACTCAGAGAAAAGACAAAGAGGACTTGAAAATAACAAAATTTACGTTGAAATTTCTCTACATTCCACCATCAAATTTGCCTGAAATTTACAGTATAGATAGTAGGCATCACCATGAACAAAGTCACCCCTGGGTTACTGTTGCAATTATGGCTGATTTTTGAAGAAGAGGCCCTCAAACTCAGAGAAAAGACAAAGAGGACTTGAAAATAACAAAATTTACGTTGAAATTTCTCTACATTCCACCATCAAATCTGCCTGAAATTCACAGTATAGATAGGAGGCATCACCATGAACAAAGTCACCATTGGGTTGCTGTTGCAAATATTGCTATTTTTCCCAAGGAGAGGCCCTCGAACTCAGAGAAAACACGAATGTGGACTTGAAAATATAGCCAAGCACTGCAAAATACACAGGGTGGTGCTCACCGTTAAACTAGAGTACTAGACGGCAGGTAACCTACGTGTTTGGCAGATTTAGACCCATGGGTGCCCTATAGGGTAACCCTAACCCTAACCCTAACCCTGTGTTCAAACAAAACAAGAGAGTTGGTTAAAACAAACACACAACCACATTAAACAACTAATAAAACTGCAGACAAACCAAACCCAGCAGAGCTCTTTCTACCAGAGCTCCAGCAGGATAGAGAGAGCTTGGAATTGAGGACAAATGGGACACTATAGGAGAGGGACCAGGTGAACCCAAGACATTCATCGCAGTGGGGAGGAGTGGTGGTGATGCGAACCAGGTGTTCCTACACCACTGATTCTGTGGAGAATATGATGGACAGCAGAGGGAGACAAAGAAAATATGAAACAAAACCCTGAGAGAGCCACTAACCACACAGGAAATAAACAGAACAGAATTAAACAACAGAAGTAACAGAGGCCCGCAAACTCAGAGGAAAGACAAATGTGGACCTGAAAATAACGAAATTTACGTTGAAATTTCTCTAAATTCCACCATCAAATCTGTCTGAAATTTACAGTATAGATAATAAGCATCACCATGAACAAAGTCATCTTGGTCTACTGTTGCAATTATGGATCGTTGTCAAATGAGAGGCCCTCAAACTTAAAAAAAAAGGCGCTGCAATATGTTGTTTTAAGATACATGATTGAATAACCCCTTTAGTAAATAATCATTCCACGAGCAAAATTGGCAAAACAAACATTTACGGCATTTTATTTTGAAAGCAGAAGTGAGATATGTGTTCATTGACGTCATTTGTGTTTTTGTCACCATGAAGGTCTGAATAGTCGCACACTTAAATGGACGGTGCGGCAGACTTGATGCCGGCTGGCGAATTGTGGGCTCACTTGACGCCAGTGAACTAAGAATGGTAAATCATCTTTCTCAAAGTGAAAAGACCAACAGAATGATCAAAACAAATTACAGTAATACCATTGAAAATGTTAAACAAATAAACAAACAGCTGAAATATGGTCCATTAAAGTGTGATACACATTTGAGTGTTTTGTAACAACAAACACATTTACCTCACGGAACCTCTCAGGCTATGTCTTCTCTTTAAGACAGCTACTGAGACAAACTACGTTTTCAGAGCTAACAACTAGTTACTTCGTAGCAGGACTGTGGTAGCGGCGGTGAGAGGAAACTCTTTGTTATATAACCCTGCTCTTATCTGAGCTCCTATCAGGACGTTTTTATAAGTACAAGCCAAACATTGCGGTCACATCTACCACCACTGTTTACCAAACTTCGTCTTCTTCGCAGCTGGCAAATGAGTTTGTTTGCATTATCGCCCCCTACCGGGTTGGAGTGTGAGCATCTGTGGGTGAGTATGTACCACCAGTGTGCCATACATAAATAAATAATACACACACACACACACACATATTAAATTACATAAATTATTGTTTCTTCCTTAGGTACATTTCCTTTTATTATAATCTTTTGATATCATGGGAGTCACCACACATACAGACATCAACTCATTTTCTTGTAAACATGAAACTTTATGGCTTCTTAAAAGTGAATTTTCATTCATTTTCCATTTTGCAACATTCTTTCAATTTGAGTTTGTATTTATTAGTGCTTGATCATCATCCATATACAATGTTCACATGTACCAAGGTTCTTTTTGTTGTTGTTATGGTTCTGAGAAGAACATGGTGACACCAAAGTCTTCCTTGTACAGATCCCAGGTCTTTGGTTTGTGTGGGTTGTCCAGTTCGTCTCTGGGTAGGAACAATCTGAAGAGAAAGAAAACGTTCACAGTAAGAATAATAATCATTTAAAGTTAGGATGAACAGATTAACAGAAACATACTTGTTGTCCTGTATGAACGATGTATTGAACCAGAAGTAGAAGGGAACGTCTTCATATCCTTTAGGAAGACCCTAAAGACCAGACATTAAAATGTTTAATACAATGAAAAGACATTTCGTTTTAAATCATAAAACATAATCTAAGATGTTAATGCACTCAACAACAAAACATGTATAAAAGCAAAACCTTTCTTAGATGTGTTGGGCGGTTAAAGGTGAATAACTCACAGCACTAGATTCAAACATGACTTTCACATCTCCGTCCACCACAGGTCCATCCTGCAGACTGATGACTGCTGCGTTATTACCCACATCAGGAAACACCTGGAGAAACATGCACAGTCATCATAGGAACACACGATAAATTAATATACATATAGTGAAGTCAGTGACACTCACTGTGCAGTTTTCCTGTTTGGCACAAACACACTGACACACCAGCTCCTTCCTCACTATTATCTTCAGCTTCAGGTCACTGCCGTCACCTTTACCCACACCTGTCAATCACAGAGCACACCTTTACTCACACCTGTCAATCATCCAGCACAACAAAACGACATGATGACTGGACACAACAGAGATGAGAAGGGGATGTTGGAGAGTCCTGCATGTTCACCTGCGATGGAGTGGATACGGACGCTCTTGATCCGCAGGTGTTTAGGTGGAGGGAGTTGTCTGTTGAACTTTGTTTTCATGATCTCATAGTAGCCCACATATCTGCTCTGTGGAACACACACACACACACCCACAGCAAGTCTTTAACACTCAAAATGGATTTAGTTTGTTTGTACAGTGAAAACATGGAGGTGCAACATGGCCGCCTCCATGAAGACAGGACCTGTTCTTCATTCAATTAACATCACAGAAGAATTTTTGGTGAAAAGTTACACCCACTCACTTCTACACAGAACAAATATCATGGTCTTTTATTTCTTCAGAAATCTTCTTACCTGAGACGGAGTCTCCACACCCTGAAACTTGGAGCTGCGGCTCTTGTCCGTCCTCCTCTCACCAAAATAGTCCAGACTGTCCTGGTGCACAAACACAAATTAGTCATGTGAAGCTGCGAGATTCATTAAGGCTGCAAAAGTGTATAAGTCATGGTGATGTACCTGTGCACTCTCAAACTGGTCACTATCGATGAGCCAGGTGCAAACCAATGTACCTGTGCGTCCTGTCAACAGAGACAGTTACACTCCATCAACAACAACACACCCACTGTGTCTTTATAATAACTGGGGACGTGTGTGTGCGTGTGTCTGCCTTCACCTTTTCCTCCTTTACAGTGAATAGCGATGATGTTCAGAGGATCTGCAGACATCCACTCCCTCACACTGGCTGTATACTTCAACATGTCCCTGTTTGTTACACACAGTACAACACACATTGAGAAATATTCTTTCAAAAAGGTCCAGTGTGTAAGATTTACAGTAAATTAATCCTAACCCTTCCATTTCAACCAAGCAGCCAATGGAGAAGTATAAAAACTTGCATTTCACAAGGTGGCCACTAGAGGCTCCATCCCCTTAGACTCCAGTGTTAAAATGATCAACTTCAGAGGTGAATGAAACGTGTCTGGTACAAACTTCACTTCTGGTCTCAATCAGTCACATGTTTTCCTGTGACAACTGTATGGGGGCAGGGCCTAATTTAATTCTATCCGGGTTTGAAATTGTGCATAATTAAGAGGCGTGACTTCTTGAGTGACACCTGGGTCGACTGGTCACGTTCTGTGAAAGCTGTGACAGCATCATGGGCCACCTCTTTGCCTCTTTTTGGAAGAACCAGGAAGTTGGAAGAATTTACCCAAATGTCATGCTAATCTGCCCAGCAACTTCACCACTAGATGTCACTACACACAACATTTAACAGAATGATAAGTATATTGGTGTAGTGCAACAAAAAGAGAGAGTGTGACTCACTGCAGGGACGGGACGTTATGGTCGTCAATGAACACTCGCTCCACTCTGTAGTGGAAGAACTGCGGGTCGTAACCTTTCTCACCTGGAGACAGAACGTGGTGTTAATATTTCCATACAAGGTCATACTGGTCTTGTGATGAGGGCTGGTGCTGACTTACTGCACAGGTTGTAAACTTTATAGTGGCCTTCATGTTTAGTGTCAAGGAACCTGGCCACTTCCTGCTCAGAGAGGGACAAGACATATTACAGCTGAATGTGAATTATTTCAGATGTTAATGAATTTATTTCAATGTTTGTGAGAAATTATATTTCAAATGAACATATATACAGTATACATGCATCAAAGTCCAGTCTCTCACTCTGATAGGATTCCTGTAGAAGGACTGTTTCCCAGAGGAGGGAAAAGACATGGCGATGACTCGATCTAGAAGAGAGAGTAAACATAAAAAATTACATTTTAGAGTTGACTTTTAGGCGTTTTATTTGTTTTATATACAAAACAGCACTGACCTGTGACATAAGTGAGGTCAAGGTCAAATCCATCCTTCAGATACCGCCGCTTGTTCTCAGACACCTGATAAACAACACAGAACAGGAATTAATTTGCATCTTTTGTATTATTTCTAATTCAAATTCTCTAGCAAAGGTTAAATCACGACATATTTATAGTTTTTCTTTGGCCTCACCATCCTTCTGGTGACCTTCTCCAGCTCCTTCTTCTGAGCTGCTAATCTGAAAAGCCTCACCAGGATGATGATTCTCAGGAAACGGAAAAACGTCACCACCCTGATGAAACAAAGAAATGAACACATTAGAAATAAATCTTAAATCAACGGAAAGGATAACTTATTATAGGGTTAAACATACAGGCAGTCAATGGTGCTCTCTACCTGCTGTGACTTAACATTGAGGTTAAACAAATTATATTAATTTTACAAATAGATATATATTTTTAGAGAACAGAATAATTCAACATGGCTCAACTATTCTTTATTCTCAGGAGAAAACAAATCAGATCATGTTACTGTGATGAAAGTTTACCTATGATAAAAAAGTTGGATAAATAAAATGTACATCACATGATCAGTGATTAATGAGAGGTGTGAGTGATGTACCTGGGGATGAGACTGGCCCCTGACAGGTCAGTGAAGGTGTAGATCATAGTTACCACCAGGGTGACGACCACAACACAGGCATCTACAATGTTCAGCTTGGAGCTGCAGTACACGTGGAACCTGAGAGATGATGTTAGACATGTAAACATGTAAGTGAGAAACCACTGTGTTCTCCATGATGTTTTCCAAAGAACCAGCCCCGAAACAAGCCAAACACTTCCTGTTCAGCTTCCTTTTCACAACTTCCTGTTTGACATGAGAATCACTGCTGGTTTTTGCTGACACAGGAGTGTTTGCATCACTTTTGGTTACACAGCTATTTTACAACTTACTGGAATCAGTTACAGCAACACCTCAAACAAGTGCATGGATTGGGACTGTAAAGGTGCAGTGTGTAAGATTTCAGTCATTTTTGTCACTTCTAAAATTATCACAAAACCATTACATACAGACATTTTCATGAATCTATAATCACCTAAATGTTTTATTTCCCCCATTACCCTTAAATGAGTCAATTAATGTATATTCACATGGGGAGGGTGTCCTCTTTACGGGGGCAAGTTTGAATGATAACTGAAGTCTACTATAGGTTCTCCTGCATGTTGGGTGAGAGTGAGGTGATGGATCCAACATGCAACTTCACATCTAGAGAGATGTCACCAAATCTTACACACTGCACCTTTAACAGCAGCTCAGAGAGGAAAGGTTTATGAGAGAAGAGGGCTGCAGTGAAAATAACAGATAAAGTATGAAACAGTCTAATGGACGTGATGTCAGGTATGCCACACCCACAGGAGGCGAACTGTACAGGGTGTGCGACTGTCCACTCACCCCTCCACGTAGACCCGCAGCAGAACATCAGCCAGGAAGAAGAAGGAGATGGTGAGGGACACGGCCTCCAGGGCGTCTCCGACCTCTCTGCTCTTTGCTGGCAGGGAAAAGTCCACGATGACCAGCACGATGTCCACGATTATCAGGATCACTCCGAATATTCTGGAGGGGGAAACGACAATCAGCCGGACGAAACCACGTCGAGGGAAGCCATCTCTTTGTCAAAGAACCTCCAAAAACAAACTCACCGGAATCCAAAGGACATGACGAAAGGAGCGATCTTCTTACGGATGTTGCTGCACAGAAGGAAAAGAGGGTTGATGATCGTTAGCACACACAAACAATATTATATAATATATAATTATAATATGCAGAAACTCACTGGTACAACGTGTCGGGTATCAAGGTCTCGTCTTTGCCGTCGTCAATCTCCACTTTGGCGTCCTCCATTTTTGCGACGTTCCTGAAAATGTGTTGATCAGATGAGGGAAACACAAAGAAATGAAAATCAGATACATTCATATTTAAAGGTCCAGTGCGTAAGATACAAAAGGAATGTTAAATAATGATGCCAGGAGCAGGTCCGCTGTGTGAAGGCCGCCATGTTGCACCACCATGTTTTCACAGCAGACCAGAATGAACAACCTTAAGGCTACCGTGGTAACGTCACCACTATATTCACTTACAAGCACAATCCAAATGAAAGAGAATAAAGGTCAAATGAATGTGTGTCTCACCCATTGACACCTGAATCTGAGCCTGGACTGAAGTGGACAGAGGTCATGAATGATGTGTTGTGAATCTGCAATTTGAAAAGGAAACATAGAAATGTTTCCAATGTCATTAACAACCAAACATATAATTAATTCCAATGGTTAAACAACAAAATTATCAATAAATGCTGACGTCATACTTATGGATACGGTAAAAAAACATTGTGCATTTTAAATGAAACTAAAACAAAAAAGGAATAAAAAACAAACTAACGTTGCACTTAAAATGTTCATTGTAACATGAATCGGAATTTTAAGGTGTTTTTCCACCCCTGATAAAAAAAAGGCCATGTCATGCAAGATTCTGCGAAAATATAAAAACAATGAGGAATCAAAAAAAGAGAGGATAGAGTTAATACTTACTCTGCTCATGAACGTCAAACTTGTATCCACTAACTTCCTCAGCACTTCCTGCTCAGAGTTTTTTTTACATTCCTGGATGTTTGTGTCAGATCTGAGACCACGATGTATTGAATAAAGCTGGTATGACACAAAGTAAACACACATTAAAGCAAACTAACCAGCCTGTGTTGTTCAGATCATCAGGGTGAAGCTCCACCGTCCTCGCAGTGTATTTATCCGCGCGCAGCAGACAAAGTAATTCCCCGAGCAGAGAGCACAGGAGACGCGGCCCCGTCACAGTTTTAGCTCCAGGTTTGTCATAATACGAGAGTTTGTCTTGTGACTCGAAGTGAAGACAGAGGAAGAGGGTTCAAAGGTTGACAGGGAACTTTTCTGTCATCCCCCAGTTTGTTATTTCTCCTCCTCCCTCTCTTTCTCCCCCTCCTCATTTCTGCAGACGTAGCGGTTTGACGCTTCCTGGACCGATTCACTACTATAGCGTTTCGTCCTCCGCCTCCCCTCCGCCTTCTCTTCCTCTTCCTCCTCCTCCTCCTCCTCCTTCACATTCAAAATGGTTAAAAAGTAGGTCAACATCAGGTAGCAGACCCCACCTCCCCCCATTCTTACATCTGGTTTACATTCACAGTTGTACATTCCCAGATACTTAAAATACTACTAAGAAAAAGTATTTAGCTATACTATATATTTTATCACTGTTCCATCTCTCTCTCTCTCTCTCTCTCTCTCTCTCTCTCTCTCTCTCTCTCTCTCTCTCTCTCTCTCTCTCTCTCTCTCTCTCTCTCTCTCTCTCTCTCTCTCTCTCTCTCTCTCTCTCTATCCACCCATATATCTATTCATCAGTTATATCTATTACAAATAAACCATGCTGATGCAAAATGGCCGCCTCCATAGAGAGGAGCCACCCCCGAAGTAATACAAAGAACTTGCCCCATTGTAAACCACAATCTGTATATTCAGGTTATGACACAACACCGATTTCTCTTACACCTAAATACAAAGAGAACCTTTAGAAGTTAGTAAAAAAAAGTAAGTTGTATATTTGTATTTGACTGATTCATTCATGAATTGTAATAATCGCATATATCATTCTATTTATAGATAGTTTTGCTATAATGCTACTATAGCTACTGCTACATGCCTGAAAAGGATGGGCAATTTCAACACCAGATGTGTCCATATTTGAAATGAAAAACATGTTTTGTTCAAAATGAACATTTTATTTTGAAAAAAACCCAAATCATATTTTCAGAAAGTAAGAAAATTCCCTCCCTGGAATGTGAGGAATGAAAGTTTTTACACCTGATCTGGGATCAGTTTCACTGTCTTAATACAGCACAGCCCTGGACCCTGTGATGAGAACCATCAGAACCTGCCCAGACCATAACTCACCCTGACACCACTTCAGAGGAAGAGAAGAAGAACCAGGAGACATGACGGTAAGACTGTGATGTAGAGGTTTGATGTTTAAATATATCAGAAGAATTCAATATAAACATTATTAATATTTTCAGTGTGAGGCCATGTCTTTGCTGCTGTTTGTGGTCCTGGTGTGGCCCTCGCCTTCTTCCACTCAGCTCTCTGTGAGTACTAAAGGTGCATGTTTCTCTTGTTGTTTGATGTCGACATTCCACCACAGGTTGAGCTAAGACTGACTTAGGTAAGCTCGGTCACAGCAGCGTGTCTAAGCGTTTTCCAACCATCAGAACTTGGAGCTGCTTCCTCTCTGATCTTCAGTCCACAGCGCCGTGTGGGCCGGAAGTATCGGCTCTGAGACGCAGCATCAAGAGGCTGGAGAACCGACTCCTGATTGGGACCTGGCAGGTGGAGCACCTGCAGAGGCACAAATATTTCCGTCCACTTCAACCTGAGGCGTCTGACGCCACCGCCGCCGCCGCCACTGACGCCACTGACGCAGCCTCAGGTTCAAACCACAGCAGCAGAGTCTCTGATGCTGCCACCATGACAACACTTCCTCCTGCAGGAAGCATCATCGTGCACGACAGAGGTCAGAGACACTCAGCATATTTAATCATGACTCAGCAAAATAATATAACAGTATCTAAAAGGTAACGAAGCAGATCACAGCTGAATACTATCTGATCTGCCTGTCTTCTCAGATTGTTCCGAGCTCTTTGACAGACTCAGACCAGGAAGTGGGTTCTACCGGATCAGGTCCAAAGCAGACCAGGATCCCTTTGTGGTTTACTGTGACATGGAGGACGGAGGAGGATGGACTGTGTTCCAGAAACGCCGACACGGCAGAGTCGACTTCAACAGGTAGAGAGCTTTTGAGATGATCAGATTATGTTGTAGCGGCAGATGAAATCTGAGTTAACCCGTTTGACTTCAGAGACTGGGTGGACTACAGAGACGGCTTCGGTGACTTCAAACTGTGGAACGATGAGTTCTGGTTGGGCAATGAGCACATTCACGATCTGCTCTCCGAAGGTCAGACATTATAGAATAAATAATAATAATCAAAGTTCCTTTTTGTTTTATGATGTTTGGAAACATCACTGATCATTTCTGTGTGAAGGTAAGAACCTGGTGAAGGTGGATCTGATGGACTGGGATGGACAGAGACGTTCTGCCTTCTATGAGAACTTCAGGATCACTAATGAAGACGTAAGAGGAGCACCCTCATGTCTCTGTTCCACCGTCTCAGGAGATACTAACACTGATGTCTCTCCGATGTTTTCTGTAGGACAAGTATCGTCTGCATTATGGTCTGTACAGCGGCACAGCTGGAGACGCTCTAAGCGGAGGGGGGGGGGCGGTGGAGCAGTGGTCTGCTGCTCTCAGTGGGATGAGGTTCAGCACCAGGGACCAGGTTCATATTTTTATACCCAGCTGCTATTATTATTATTATTGTTATTATTATTATCATCATCATCATCATTGTTTTTATTTTATTTTATTTCTTATTTTTATTCTCTGGTATTGATGATGTAAGGGTAATGATGGGATGTTTGCAGGACAATGACCGTTACCTTCAGGGCAGCTGTGCTCAGGAGAACCAGGCAGGATGGTGGTTCAACAGGTCAGTCTGTCTCCTTTAATGGATTTAATAAAGTCTGGATTCAACACTGTGGCTTCACTTTAAAGGAGCCGCCATCTTTGTAAACAGTTCACAGCATGAGTCTCCTCCGACCTTCTTCGTCTCCTGCAGGTGTCACTCAGGCAACCTCAATGGGAAGTTCTACCGCTTGGGGAAGTACAAGGGTCGCTATGACAACGGGGTGGTGTGGGGCACCTGGACAGGTCTATGGTACTCGCTGCGACACACCACCATGAAAGTGCGGCCTCTGCTTGTGTTGGATGTGGAGGGGAGTGGAGCCGGGACTTTTTAAACAACAATGATAGATACCTAACAAAGTAAACACTTGTATATTCTATATAGATTAATTTCTCCCTTTGTTGGTATAGTACAGTATCCTGTGTTTTCCATAAAGTGTTTGATTATAATAATAAAACACACAGCATTTCAGCCGTGCTCCCTCAGAATGTTTATATTTGATGAGTGACAGGTTTGGGTCAGAACATAAAAACTGATGAGTCATGACAGTGACCTGGGGTTTGCACATGTCCAATCTCCAGCTTCAAACTAAACTGGAACACGAGGAATGATAAACACGGAAAAATAGAAAAATACAAAAAAGATATTTCAAAACATGAAAATCAAAATGAAAAAATACAATATAAAAACTCTGCTTCTTGTGAATACGATGAGTCATGGTTAGAACGTGATTAAATGTCAGTTACTCCACCTCACTTCCACATGACGGCGACAGATCCAGATCCAGCATCCTCTGCTCTGCCTCACTCAGCCTGTAGGGGGAGCCACCGCTGCTGCTGTACTCCTCTGACATGGGCAGAGAATGGCAGCAGTCCTTCCTGTGCTCGGGGGTCGGAGCACTGAAGGTGGAGCTCCGCTGCCGCCCCCTCACTGAGCAGGACTGCGCCTCCTTTAACTTACGGGCCAGGATGTTCCTCTGGATGGGCGACGGGCCACGGCGGTTCCAGTTGAGCTCAGCTCGCTCCACGCTTATCTGGGTGACTCCAGGAGACGCTCTGGGTCCTGTGGGTGGACCCCCAATCCCTGATAACCCCTCCTCACCTCCGGGTCCAGGTCCAACACCCCTGAGTCCACCAGCAGGACCACCAACACCTCCCTTAGGGTCACCTGCTGAGAAGCTGCTGGTGCTGGTTCCTGTGTGTTTGAGTTCAGTGTGAGCTGCAGATCTGGTCCACTCTGGAGGTCCAAGCTCTGGGATGGTGTACGAGCAGAATGGCTGCCTCTCCCATCCTCCTCTGCTCCAGCAGCTTCCCTCTGGCAGGGTCCGGGATCCCACCTGAGAAGAACAATGTTAACACTTCATTATACAGATAAACAGAAATCGGATGACACGACAGAAACCAGGAGAAGCTCCACCTGGGTCATGCTCCGCTCTCTGAAGGCTCTGGGCTGGGCTGACGATGGCGTCGGAGGTTTGGAACCATTAAAACTCGCCGTCCTGCGGAAATGTGTATTCTTCTGGTTGTGGGTTCCCATCCCTCCATCTCCTCCACCTCGTCCCCGGTAACCTACCGACCCGCTTCTCTCCACCATCTCCACCCAGTGTGCAGTGCGATCACGCCACTTTGAGCTGCCCCCACTTCCAGAGAGGGCGGGGCCTAAGACCAAGTCCACCCTGGGGCTCAGTCTGTCTAGGGTGACTCTGGTGTGCTCGGGGAAGGGGGCAGCGATTCGGAAAGGGCCGTTGTTGGTGTCGTCATGGAGACCGGAGGGAGTGATGGAGTGAGCAGGTGCAGGAACAGGTGAAGGTGACGTGTCCATCATGGTGTCGTGGGCGGGGCTGGAGGACACGTGGTACAGCTGTGTGGCCTCTTTCAACCCTTTCTTCTTCATTTCTTTCAGCTGCTGCTGAGCCAGGCGATACCTGGAGAGGTCAGGACATTTTTATTCTCTCATTCTGAAACATAAAAACATTTGAAGATACTCTTACTTATTTCTGAGGTGACATACCCAAATATGGGTGGTAACACCTTCTGACAGGTAGGGGACAACCTCTTTGGGTCCTGTGGCAGAGGTATGACCAAGGTCTGTGACGGAGGTGGACTCCCCATGAGAGGCCTCTCTTTCTGGGCCGTGCCCCCGTGATGTGGCCCCTCAGAGAGGCTGGGTCTCTGGAGGCTGTGTCCGCATATGGAGGCCTCATCTGATAACTTGCGCCCCCCAGGGGAATGAATGGGCACTGCACGCACCGAGCTGCACTGAGGGGCCTGGCACAACTTCGTCCAGATGGTCACGACGACAGTGGCGAGGATCACAGCCAGGCAGAGCGAGATCCCAACCACTACCACCATGTTCCCGCCCAGGGCTGCAGCTCCCATGGGTGCAGGCGGGAGGGAGGGAGAGGGGGCGGGCAGAGCTGGGGAGCAGATAAATACTTATGTAAGAATACTGTTTTTATTCAAAAGATGGGGAGCTGCAGAGGTGCCTCACCAGCACAGTCCTCCAGTGAGCACAGGGACTGTTCCTTCACCATGCCATTGCACTGCATCCCTCCACCACCAGAGGGCAGCACACACTCACGCACCCGCTCCCTCACTCCCTCTCCACAGCTGGCACTGCACACACTCCACTGCTGCCAGGGGCCCCAAGTCTCTGCAGGGGACAGTTATCAAAAACAACTTGAAGGTGCAGTGTGTAAGATTAACTTCTATCTGTGCATAAATATTAAGTACTGACATGTTTACCAATGTATAATCACCTGAATGTTCTTTTAAAATGAGCCTTTTAATGTATATTTAGATGAGGAGCAGGTCCTCTCTATGGGGGTCACCATCTTTTTACAGTAGCCCAGAGTGGATACACTAAACATCTCCTGAGCTTCATTGGCAACTCAGGGCTACCATAGGCTCCCCCTGCATGTTTGAAAGAGTGAGGGTGAGGTGATAGATATGCACCTTTACCACTAGATGTCACCAAATCTAGTTGGTTAATCTAATATAGTATTAACTATATATTCTTTGGAGGCAGACACCTTTTTAATATTCTATATTTGTTGAATGAAATGTGACCCAGGATCCTAAAGCACAGATCTAGAATAGGCTCGATCACCATGTTATATGATCTAAGGCAGCGGTGCCCACACTTTTTCGCCATGTGAGCTACTTTTTAATTGACCAAGTGAAAATGATCTACCAACACCAGTGGTCAACATATGTAAGTGTGTGTGTGTGTGTGTGTGTGTGTGTGTGTGTGTGTGCGTCCACGCGTGCGCATATTTATTGAAACTACAGTAAAAAAGAAAAACATTTATGGACCTGCAAAAAGTACTTTTTTACATTTTTCAATATGCTGATACACCAGTTTCATTTTAAGAGGTTTTGTAATTTTTTTGCAAAATGAAAAGTGGTCTCTCTCTCTCGCTTTCTGTGTGTGTGTGTGTGTGTGTGTGTGTGTGTGTGTGTGTGTGTGTGTGTGTGTGTGTGTGTGCGCATGCGTGTGTGTGGGCGTAGCCGTCTCAGGCCACTTGTGGTGAAGTGCCACCTCTGGCGCACGGGCAGAGTGTTCACGTGCTGCAGCAGCTGTGCGCTCCTCTCTCTCTGTATCTCTCTCTCTCTCTCGTGTTGACGTGTGACTAACGCCGGTTGAAATGTTACCGGCGATCTACCAACACTGCCCGTGCGATCGACCGGTCGATCGCGATCGACGTGTTGGGCACCACTGATCTAAGGGATGTAATTCTAGAGCTGCTGCAGACCCCAGAGCTGCAATGTGCTTTGAAGTAACATTTAATTGTTCTTGCACTACAATAACTACTGGCACATTTAAAAGTAATATTTTGAATTTAATTTTGAAAAGCTTACAACGTAATTCAAACGCTGTTTGACTGACAGGTTCAGGGTTGGAATTCTTCGGTGTGAGGACTCACCTGTGCTCCTGTAAACCACCAGGCAGGTCTGAGCCGGACTCGGGGATCGGCTGAAGTTGAAAACAAAGCGGAAACAGTACTTATTCCTCCCCGGGTTGAACACGGAGCAGTTGAACTCCGTCTCGTTCTCCTGCGTCAGCCAGTTGAAGGCCAGCGGAGGAGATGAAGGCTCCTCAGGTCCAAACCCCATCAGTGCTGTTCCACCAGAGGCCACAACCCCCCTCCCACCGCCTCCATCCTTATACAGCAGCACCTTCCCACTGATGTGGGCGCAAGGCGGGGGGAAGAGTTTCACCGTCATGGTTCCTTCACAGCCACTCCTGTAAGTGTTGGCATTGTCCACCTGCAGTTTGTATGAGAAGATCCGGGAGAGGTAGAGCGGACCTGAGGCCTTCACCTCCTGAGACGAGTGTGGAGACGTCAGAGCCACTCGGATGAAGTCTCTCTCCGTGAAGGGGAAAGCACAGAGCAGCTCCAGGCTCTGGGAGCGCAGTGGTATGATGGGATGTCGCTTGCGGGCCCGGACTTTGTCGATGCTGGTCCGGCCGATCTGGTTGTACTCCACGAAGCTGACCTCCAGGAACAGAGCCGAGTCCAGGCCGCTGGAACATGCCTGGAAGTACTCGTTGGTGGAGATACCGACCTGGAGAGGGGAAGAGGGGGAAGATGTGCGAAGGTTCATCTGAAAAGACAATTAATCATGTGGAGTCTAACTTTAGTTACCTGAAAAGACCCCGAGTGGTTCCCCGCTCTCTCCACTGCGATGTGGAAGGTGGGCCACTGCACCTGCAGTTCTGAACTCCACCACCAGGCGGTGCTCTCCTTGCTCTCTGTGCCATTAGCATGAGATGCCTCAGAGATGCTGGTCTGTCTGAGCAGGAACCTGAAGGTCCCTGCAAACAGGAAGCAGGAGCAGTCCAGCTCCACCCTGCCCGCTGATTGGCTAACGGACAGAGACCTAGTGTGGACAGTTCTGTTTGTTGCCATGTCGACCAGAGACAGGGTTCTGTTGCGGACGGTGCTGATGTTGGAGTTTGTGCTGAAGTCCACAAACACACTGGCATTGCTCAGGGCGACGTGGAGGGAGGGCCACAGACTGAGCCCTGCAAACGCTACAGGAAGTGACACAGAGATTCATGTGATTGATTATATGCAAATCAGTACTATTACTAATGATTGAGCTGCACGAGAAATCAGAAGAAAACAATAAATGAAAACAATAGAAATGACCCCAGACATGTGCTGTAGGTATGAAGCAGGTCACATGTGTAAAATGCAGCATGTTGAAATGAAATGTGCATGTACATGTGAAGTTACTGTCACATGTGAACTGTGACTTTTCAACGTTGCTCTCACACATTTGAAATGTCAGTCTGGGCGACATGTGACTAAAGTGCTGTGTCATGTTGACAAGATAATGATGCATCATAAATAACAACATGCAATTATGCAGCAATAGATCACAGGAAGGCATTTTCGTGTGTTTCCTGCCAAAGTGGCACCGAGTGGATTTTTATAAAACCACACATGATGAAATGTGAAATCATAAACTCAGGTTACACAAATCTTACAGCAACATGTCAGTTCATTCAGGCTGTGGGGAGAAGTGTATCAGCAACAGCAGATTATTTAAAGCTCCATTGTGAAGCTTCGGTCCTGCTGAGTGAGACTCACATCCTCCCACGGTGGGTGTGGGAAGAGGAAGAGGCTGAACCTCCCCTTCCAATTAAAAAACACACAGACAAAGTGAATTAAAGATACATTATGATGCTAAAAGTGAGATGAGTTATTGAAGTTGTTGATGTGACCCTCACCGGATCCCATGAGCGCCAGCAGGACGGACAGCAGAGACACAGGCCCTGGCATCCCGAAGTCTGGACCTCTGTTTCCTGCTTCACCACACCGGCGTCCTGCTCCACCATCCCTGACCTCTGCTCATTAGAGGAATCCAAATTAAACATTAAATTAAATATGAAATCAAACAATCCAGAAAACACAACTACAGAGGTTATCGGTGAGGAAGAAATCATCAGTTCATCCTAGGGAATGAAAAACAGGAAGAGTGAGGAGTGTGAGTTTGTGGGTTGACACAGTGGCGTCTTCCTCTTCCTCCCATCGTCACAATGGCTCTGTGACGTCATCACGAGGGGGAGGGGCAGGCTGGTGTTATGTTCAACTAATCTATCTATTCCATTGCTTTTATCTTATTAATCATATTTAATTTACCCTCTATTATTATTATCATCATTATTATTATTATCAAAATCATCACCATCATTATCATCATATCATTTGTCCATTCCGGTCCACTGTAAAAACATGGCGGCCTCCTGGTGTTAATGTGAAGGGCTCATTTAACAATAAAACAACAACATTAAGTGAATGTTACTGTTCATAGAAAACTAGGTTATATCTCATTCATGTGAACAAATCTATTCATCCTTAAAGTTTACACACTGGACCTTTAAAACTACAAACATGATAATGAGCAACAATCACACATTTTCTTGATTTGATCAGGAGCTGATGATGTTTTTTTGTACGATTTAAATATTACTGTGGAAAATGCACTTACATTATCCAGATATTAGTAATTATATTAAAATCTGTTTCATACAGGCTGAACAACATATGTAAATGAGTGTAAACATCTAACATCGTCACGTGTTGCCTTGTAATTAAACTGAGCACAGTCAGAGTTTTGTGTTTACATTAATATCAAACTTATAAACATCTTTATAATCTGCAGTCACCGTGTGCACATTCACTGATCTGAGTCAAATCAAAGTGTTTTACTCACATCTGCTCTTGTCTCTGCTCAGCATCATCATCCTCAGAATGACTCAGCACTTTCCCAACAAATACACCCGGGAACCAGGGGCCCCTCGGTGCCTAGGGGCCACATTTCACAACAGACGGTCCGACACACGGACAGAAGAGCTGGAGCGCTCTGCAAGGGGCGCGCGCTGGCGTCGGGAGCGCGCTGAGTTGAGAGGGCTCCGCTCCAGCTACACAGTCACCTCCCGGTCACCAGCAGGGAGCGCAGTTTGTAACTCCACTTCTAATACAGGTCAGAAACATGCTGAGATTATTACTGCTACACTTAAAAAAATTGAAATTAAATGAAATAAAATAAAACAAAATAACATAAAATAAAATAGAATGAAATAAAATAGAATAAAATATACTTTGTTCGACACAAGTGTGATTGACTGCAAATCCCATGTGGACCTCCACTTGTGCAGTGTTACATGTACATCTTTACATGCAAGATGAAAACTGACCAAAGACCCTGTGTTGTGCCGTAGGTTATAACATTATTAGTTCAAACATCAGGCTTCGGGTTGATCAGAAGACACGGAGCACATGCTTGTGTCTAGGGTGAGTGAGTGCACATGGAAATATGTTAGATACAACAGATAAATGTATAACCCAATCTTCAGACAGACAGTCACAAGAACACCATTGTAAAGAGTAAACTGCAACTTTATCTACCTCATAAAATCAGGTCACAACCTGCAAGAGAAATTCACATTACTTTAATAGATGATAATCAAATTAATATTAACCAGTGAGTAAATCATTAATTGTAAAAATATGGATGTACCATATATATCATACACTCAAATTTAAGGAAATCTCTGCCTCTCATGTTTCTGCACAATAAATAACGATATCACACCATCATATTGTTGACTCATGATACATTTGCATATCGAACTGTAAACTGAGGTAAAACTGTGTGTTTTTTGATGTCAAGGTGAATCTGCATCATCACATCAGTCCACCTCTAAGATCAGGTGAACTCCATGTGTAACAGACAGGTGAGAACAGAACACCTCCACTCACAGAGGCTTTAAACCTGTTCATTCAAAGTTTAAACATTCCACTTCTTCTTCGAGTCTGACCTGCATGAGTTCTGCTCTCACGGTTTCCAGGACTAATTGGGTTCATGAACGATGAGTCGAGCACATGGCATGATAATCTAATCAGGTGTGGAGCTCTGCAGACCCTCATCTCTCTGCTGCAGAGAACAGGAAGCTGCTGTGGAGTTGAAACAAACTCAGCTTGGATCACTGTGGAACAAAGAACTGTTCCTGTATCCTGAAGAGCAGATTCAAAATGAAAACACAGGCAGCAGATAAAACCTCATGTATGAGGCTTTCCCGCAATCTTTCATTAGAGCTTTAACATGATAAACATGTTCATAGATGTGGTCATATGTTATAAGCTGAAAGCACTTGTTTCTAAAGATGTGGCTTCTTTGATGACTGCAATAAAAGAAAAAAAACTACACTGTGTATTACATTATATCAGTTTCCCAAATTCCCATTTATTACCAAAGACACATGAAGAGCAAAGGTTGGGGAACGTCACTACATGTACAGTATGAATGTAAAAGAGTGGAGAACAGAGAGAACAGAACAGCAGGCGTTTGTCTGCTGAACAACACACAGAAAGTGACAGGACTTATTTTAACAGAGTGAAGTGAAGATTCTCAGGTCAGAAGAGGTTCGGGTAGAACCTCAAACCCTCAACAGAGTCGTCTCTGCAGAGGTGACCCATCTTCTCTGCCAGCAGCAACCTGTGAAGAGTGGAGGATGTGGAGAGGTGACGACAAATTTAAATACATAAACAAATAAATAGATAAATAAATAAATACAAAAACAGATAACTCACCTCTCTTTGGAAAGAAGAACAGAGAGACCCAAGAGTTTGGCAAACTCCTCTGCTGTCAATGAACCTTTATCTGTCACCTAGAGATGTGGAAAACACAAACACAATTATACAGAAACATACA
>JAFBJT010108894.1:23705-52881 GCA_016785325.1 Chascanopsetta lugubris
TTCGTTTTAAAACCCCCATGCAGATCTGTCAGCTCCAACTCTGCCACGACTCATTCCCCCAGGCAGCGCTCACACGGCCGAACATTAAAGCCCGGCCGGTTACGAGGCCACGCTGAGCTGGTTTGGTCCGAGCCGGATCCCCGACGACGGGTATGATCACACTTCGTGAACCCGGTTTAAAAGCAGGAGTTAGACACCAAACTGTCTCCGTCTGAAACGACCTTGCCAGGTTCAGAAGGTCGTGGCCGGGCAACTGTCTGTCTGTCTGTTATTAAATCAGCAGGACAATGGTCGCCGGGCAGAGATCCAGGGTTAAAAATAGACTCCTGCTGGTCTCATACCGTCGGGGCAGTAGGATCAACAGCACCTGCGCGTTTACGCTGGTGGAGCGTTGGAGTGGGAACGTTTCGCCGATGCTCCGCTGATGAAGAGCAGAGCAGCTCAAACACTTGACTCCCGTCAAACATCCGCTCTTCCTTCTCTCTGGTATTTGGAGTTTGGTTTGAATCACACCACTCCCATAATGCATCGGGGCTACGAGAGGCCGCCATAGCTGCCCCCTGGTGGCGTCACGTCACCCAGGAGACTTTAGGACATTTTGAGCAAAGTAACAACATCATGAATTAAAAAGACGGGGACATTTGTTGCAGTCGTACCACTGAGGGGAGCCGGGGCGGCATCCTGTTCTGTCAGTACATTCACGGACCACACCCGCTCCCTCTGGTGTCGTTAGGCCGGGGAGGCGTGGCCAACTTTGGTGTTGTCCTTTTTGCTTCCCTACATCCGGGTGGTCATTGATGTAATCCCATTACTCCTGAGGGGAGGGTGAGACTGTGGGAGTCGGACCCTCAGAGTGTTGGTACTGACCTTTATACTCAGGACTGAACTCCTTCATCTCCGGTGGGAGAGACTCGTAGAAGCGCTGCTCTCTGCTGATCAGAGGTTTACACACTGTGTGGTCATCGTATCGCATCATGCTGGTGTGACCTCCCACCTGAACGCACACACACACACACACACACACACACACACACGTTAAAATGATGAGGACATCAACATGGAACTGTCAGCACCACGTGGTTCTCTCTCACCTGGTGTATGAAGGGCTCCAGTAGAACGCCACCTGCCCGTGGTCGAAGTGAAGCCCCCCCCCCCTGTCCGGCCCCCTGCAGCTTGCTGTCCATGTTGTTGGTGTGGGGGAGGCACATGGCTCCTGGCAAACGCACTGCGTCACCTCCTGCAGAGAGGAGAGGTGTTTTAATGAGGATGTTGCGATGAGGCATTAGCGGGGTAAAACATCAGGGGCAGACGTCCGGGTCTTACCCTGGGCATGGGCTCTGTTGTGCAGTGACGGGGAGGGGGGGGCACAGGGCACCACGGGCTGCTGGGAGCGCACGCCGGCCCCGGGGGGAGGCGGCGCCAGACCGAAAACCCACCACCACACAAAAGCCTCAAATCAGAGTGTTCCAGTCCACCAGCCGCAGCACGGACACCCGGTCAGGACCAGTGGGGGGCGGGGGGGGGGGGGGGAGGGATGGGGGGGGGGGGGCAGAGATGGAGGGTGGGCAGAGTGACCACTTCCTGCAGGGAGAGAGAGAAAGAGCGAGAGAGAGATGTTATGGTTAAAAGTGGAAGCGTAAATGTGCTGTCAAGGTACAAATATTTAAAGGTACAGTGTGTGGGATTTTAATGGTCACTGTAAAAACATGGTGGTGCGACGTGGCCACACACACCTCTGCTCCAAACCGAGGCTGATGGAAACAGCAGTTCATAGGAAACACGCATCAAAACATCCCGCTGCTTATTTTACGATCCACTCTACGAAAACAGGAAGGGTCGAATCTAACCTCGAACCTGCGCCCTGACGGCGGCCGCTCTGAAACAGGCAGCACGTTTCTTATGAGCTGGAATCAAATGAAAGCTACTCTGAAACACAAAGCACCATTAGCATAGTGAGATTAGCATGTGAACAGCATAGCACAGGTGATGCTAACAATACGGAACAATGGCATTGGATTTCCAACGACCACATCAAACGCATCATACATGTTTATATCTATTTGAACAAAAACATTTTTCAACATTCAAGGTGGTGCAACGTGGCCACACACACCTCTGCTCCAAACCGAGGCTGATGGAAACAGCAGTTCATAGGAAACACGCATCAAAACATCCCGCTGCTTATTTTACGATCCACTCTACGAAAACAGGAAGGGTCGAATCTAACCTCGAACCTGCGCCCTGACGGCGGCCGCTCTGAAACAGGCAGCACGTTTCTTATGAGCTGGAATCAAATGAAAGCTACTCTGAAACACAAAGCACCATTAGCATAGTGAGATTAGCATGTGAACAGCATAGCACAGGTGATGCTAACAATACGGAACAATGGCATTGGATTTCCAACGACCACATCAAACACATCATACACGTTTATATCTATTTGAAAAAAGACATTTTTCAACAGGCAAATCATTTGAAATGATGAGCATCTTGAGTTTAATTGCAGAATTAATTTTGTATTTTAATATCATTGTCAGGTGTGAATTAGAGCTTTGATGTAAATGAGGGAGATCTGCATGAAAATGTGGTTTGAGTTGTTTATGCGTCGATGCGACAAAGAGACAATAACAAACATTATACTGTTTCATGGGTTATTGGTAAAAGATGGATTCCGGATACACCACAGTGACGTGGCCAAAAGTATGCAGACACCTGCCGGGCTACTGGAGTGAAATCTGTCACAGATCATGACTCATCACTGCGTGAAGACGAGACGAGACAAGATGGAGAGGAGGAGGAGAGGGAGATCAGAGCAGGTGGGTGATTGGAGGAGAGAGACAAGCCCATAGTGATGTCACAGCCTGCTTGACTGTGTGTGTGTGTGTGTGTGTGAGTGTGTGTGAAGGCATCATCTGGTCAATGTCAGCGAGTGTAGTGAGGCAAGATGCTCAGCAATGATACGAAAACGTGAGCCCAAAATAAAGAGGAAACAGCCCCAGCTCACAACCTGAACCCAGAGATTAAAGGTGCAGTGTGTCTCTCTCTGCGAAGACATGGCGGCCCCCGTGGAGAGGACTCGCTCCTGATGTAAATATACTTTAAAGGGCTCATTTTAGGCAAGTCATAAAAATGTCAGTATCCAATTTTTATGTCCAGATAAAAATGCACTGAAATCTTACAAACTGCACCTTTAAGTCTTTACTTTGCAATCCTACTTCCTGGCAACTCACTGCTCTGAAACATCACAACAGATGTCACACGCCACCATGTTGTGATGTCATGAAATGTTCAGTGGGTTGAACGTAGATGAAACTGGAGATGTGTGTGTAGAAGGTGTTTCTGGTCAATAATCCCAACATTCCATGAGGCAGGGGGCGCTGTTCACCACCACCTTCAACTATGATTCTACTTCCTGTCGGAGCCGAGGTCACTGCGGTGCTCAGAGTCGGACCCTTGGTGGGTGGGTCACTTCCTACATCAGCTGGGGGCAGTGGACCAATCTGAAGGGACCAGGGCAGGACTGTCTTCAGTGAAGCGGCAGCTCCACCTAGTGTTAAAATCTAAGAAGTACAATACAGTCAAGGGCCCGTTCATGTGTGGGCCGCATTCCATTATTTCTTTAGAATTTGCCGTTGGCCGCAGCTTGGACACTCCGCTCCACATGGGCAGGGATGGGTTACATGCTGTTTGCTAGTTGCCCAGAACGAGAGCTTGTTTCGAACAGTAAGAGCTTGTTTTCCACCTCCACGATAAAATGGAGCAGACAGTCGAAAACAATGACCCCCACTGTTTCACTGTCAACTATCGGTTTCCAGAGTTTAGTAATAGCTGTGGTTTCCTGCACCACAGGAAGCCGTTCATCAAGAGTCGCACGGACCCAGTTTCTCTCCCGTCCGTCGGACTTTCTTGGAGGGAGATGAAAAGGGAATAAAGGGGTGTGGCCTCTTCCAACATGTGTTTCTACGACAACGCGCTCAGCGCTGGCAGCAGCAAACAGTCAACATCAGGCCACATCTGTTGAGTTCTGAAATCACCGTGATGACCCACGACCTTCAACATTCCAGCACACACACACACACACACACACACACACACACACGGACATTGTTGTGTCTCCCTCTGTCCTTTAACAACAGCAACGTACGTATCCAGCGAGAGCAATACAACATGAATATGTTTTTGTTGAGATCAAATTTACATTATTGACTAAAACCAAGATTTTTTTCCCCGTTTTTAAACTGACTTTATGAGTTGTACCAAAAAAATGCTGTTAAACACACTAAAGCAACTGAGTCCAATAACTTGCAGTTCACAGGGTGGCCACTTGAGGCTGCGCTCAAAAAGTGAGTCAACCCTCAGACGCCCGCGTTCAAATGTTCCATTCTTGAACGGAACCTGGTTAAAGATACTAACGATGGTTTTCATCACGTGTTCTCCGATGACAACTGTACGAGGGCGGGGCTTATCTTTATTCTGTCCGTGCTCAAAATTGTGCATAATTAAGGGGCGTGGCCTCTTGAGTGACACCTGGGTCGACCTGACATGTTTTGTGGATGCTGCGACAGCAGCATGGACCCAGCTCTACCTGTGCTCCGCCTCTTTGCATGTTTTGGGATGAACCAGGAAGTGGGAGGAGTTAGGCATCGAGTGAACGGCGCATTACGAGCCTCATAAACACTCGCTGATGCTGTTGTTGTTGTTGTTGTTGTTGTAAACGACAGGTGTGTGTCTGCAGGAGGCAGCGTCCTCAGCTTGTGAGATGCAGACGGTTGGGAAAAGGCTGCTGGAGGTTAAAGTCAAGGACGACTCCCCTCTCTCTCCCTCCTCCCTCCTGTTTTCCTCCTCCCCCTTCTTCTCAAATCCCCCTCACTCCCTCTCCTCCCGTCTTTCAACACACAATTCACAAAGACATATAAATAGATTATTGAGGTATTAACTCTATAATATATAAATATTGATCTACGGTTGATTCGACTCTCTTTCTGTGCAAACAGATTTCCTTTACCGTGGAAACCTTCACAATTTCTCCAACGAGCCACGTGAAGCACTTCCTGTTTGGCTTCAGTTAGGGACCGTCAATCAATGACTATTTGTTGCGGTCTGCCATCGTTTCTTGTATCAACACAAACACAACGAGCGCCTCCTGCTCCACACAGACAACAACGCACCCACAACAAACAAGTGTCTGATCAGCGCCGGTGCACTGCCAGGTGCAGCCTGTGTGGCCTGAGCATCCAGCCAATCAGCTTAGAGGATCTGTGTGAACATCGCTTACATCATCATCCATCACCGGAGACAAAGCCGAGGGCTCACTCTCGGCTCTGCGATACTGACGGACTGATTAAGCTGCTATTCCTGACGTACTGACCATGTGTGTGTGTGTGTGTGCGTGTGTGTGTGTGTGTGTGCGCGTGTGTGTGTGTGAGGAGATCCTGCTGTCTGTCCTTCAAGAGAAGAAGCTGCTCAAAGGTCCTCCAGGAATATCTGAGAGTAGAAGAGTTGAAAGTAGATCTCATTACTCCTGCTCAGTTTTCAGTCAGACACAAATCTCAGATAACGTTTTTAATCAGCCTCAACATCTCGAATTAGATTCCAATGTTAAAATCTGTGTAGAGGTTTGAAATTGTGCGTAATTAGGGGGCGTGGCCTCTTGAGTGACTCTTGGGCCAACATGTCTAGTTCTGTGGATGCTGTGGCAGCACCACCTGTTGCTCCGCCTTTTGGTCCATTTTCTGGAGGAGCCAGGAAGTAGGAGGAGCTTGGCGAGTGAAGCGCCCACTGAGAGCCCCGTAAACGCTCTGGGTGACGCCACGCACGTCCGTTTTTAGTGCCAATAAACTCCAGGGAGGATGATTCACTTTTCAGGAGCTGTCGTGTCGTCCATCTTAATTTTACGGTCCCTGGTTAAACCTGACCACTGTGCCACTGTGCCACTGTGCCATGTTTTCACATCACACCACATTCCATTATGACACTTCCATCCATCCATCTCCTCCTCCTCTTCCTCCTCCTCCTCCTCCTCTTCCTCCTCCTCCTCCTCCTCCTCCTCGTCTTAAATCAGCAGCGTCGTGCCGAGAGCATGGGACAGTGAAGGGAAGCAGAAGAACACGAAAAGGTGTCGAGGGGCTGGAGGTTGTTTTTGCCGACACGTGTTGTTATGATTATTATTCAGGGAAGATCCACGTGATGAGGAGATGATGAAGTAAAGAGCTAGTGAGAGAAAATCTACTTACTTTCATTTCCTGGAGCTCAGTGATGATGTAATGATTACAAATGCATCGGATCTTCCCCTTTTAATCCAAAGATGTGTGTGTGTAATCAGCAGCGTCGTGCCGAGAGCATGGGACAGTGAAGGGAAGCAGAAGAACACGAAAAGGTGTCGAGGGGCTGGAGGTTGTTTTCGCCGACACGTGTTGTTATGAATATTATTCAGGGAAGATCCACGTGATGAGGAGATGATGAAGTAAAGAGCTAGTGAGAGAAAATCTACTTACTTTCATTTCCTGGAGCTCAGTGATGATGTAATGATTACAAATGCATCGGATCTTCCCCTTTTAATCCAAAGATGTGTGTGTGTGTGTGTGTGTGTGTGTGTGTATGTGGGGGGGTTCCTCTTAATTTCCTGTTTTAATGAGCTCATTGATGTATTGATTAATAACGGCATTGATCGAACAGAGCTGAGAAAATAGCTGAATAGTGAAGCAATTAAGTAAAATATGAGTTACTGATCAAAACGAGGAAACAGGAGAGAGATGGAGGAAATGGCCTCTCTCTCTCTCTCTCTCTCTCTCTCTCTCTCTCTCTCTCTCTCTTTCTCCCTCGCTCTCTCCCTCTCGCCCAGTGGGACACGGTTGCCCCAAAAAACATCTTCCTGCCACGAGAATCACAAACTACAACTGGGGAACGATTCGAAAAACACTCAGGCTCAGATCCTGCCAGAGCGTAAAGAGACAAGTCAACAGCTGCAGAGCAAGAGCAACAACACACACACACACACGCGCACACACACACACACACACGCACGCACTCACACAGGAACAACTCGTCCTATCAACAATTATCTGGGTGAGACTGAAGCTCACTTCAGTCCAGACAACTGGCAGGACCACACGTCTCCCATCTGGGTGCCTCGCTCTCGCTCTCTCTCTCTCTCTCTGTCTCTCTCTCTCTCTCACACCACATCCAAAAAATGCCGGTTTCCACAGCAACCAAAACTCACAACACGATACTTCTACTATCAAGTCACGTCAATGGGCAATGGGAGTAATTTTTCTGGAGCAATAAGTTGTGTCAAATGAATGAGACATTTCCTATGTCCTTGCTCTGCAGAGAGAGAGCGGAGACAGAGGAGGTCCACATGTTGGATCGCGGCCTGGAAGAGGCCAGATCATCGAATTAGACACTAAGAGCTCAATTATACGTTCGACAGACGTTTGTCTCGTTATTATTTATTTTTCAAATTCTAATGGATTAAAAAAAAACAACGATTTCATGGCAACCAACAGCAAGACCAGTCAGAGAGCAACTTCCAGGGCGTGTTAGGGGGCGTGGCCTCTTCGGTGACTCTTGGGGCCAACGTGTCAACTTCTGTGGATGCTGCGGCAGCACCATCTGTTGCTCCGCCTCCATTTTTGGATGAACCAGGAAGGAAGTACGGACGCTCCGTCCACCTTTCTTCAGTCTACGAGCCAAACACAGCTCTCTGCCAATGTTTTGAAATATCTCGGCTGTGTGAAGACACTGTCTTGTTTACGTTTGAAAATGTCACGTTAAGTTTATATATATATCTGGGTGCCACTGCCAAAATACATATTTCTTCTCAATAGGATTTGTCTGCTGTTAAATAAAGGTTAGACAAAAAGACAGAGTGATATTGAGAAGTTGAGAGACTGGAAAACTGGGGCAAAATATCAAGTAAGAGCTCGAGGGTGCGATCATGAATTACGCTCCACAGTTATTTCTGGTGGTTCCAATCCCGGAGCTGGACTCACGCCCGTGACATTACACTGAGTGGTTGTGATTGAAAGCAGACAACGGAGGTAAAGTGACCTTTTTTCTATCTCCTCAGATGTTGACGACACCGTCACAGAAGGAATCAATCACCGGTTGCCTTGGAGATTGTATGTCTCGCTATGTGAGACTAATCTCACATGAATCCAGCTGAGAGGAGGAACTGGTGAGTTGACTGCAAGAGGCCGAGACATCATCATCATCATCATCATCATCATCACATCCTCCTCCTTTAAAGGTGCAGTGTGCAAGATTTCAGAATCCATTCTAGTGGCACAAATAATGAAATTAGGCAGGTGCAGGTCGTCACCATGGAAACCGCCATGTTGCACCATCATGGTTTGTACAGTAGCCCATCGTGGACAAAAATGAACACTTGGTATAACAATAACTGGAGGTGCTCCTCTGCAACATGCAACTTTACCACTAGGTGTCAGTAAAGTGTGCTCAGTGCACCTTTAAAACACCTCTCACTCCCACGGCGACACACGGAGCTGGAATGAATGACAGTGTTTGTTTGTTTACGGTTGTTATGCTCGATGAACAGCGGCACAACAACAGGAAGCTCCGGATGACAACAAACAAACACGGCCAGCAGCGTGGTCATCATCACACCCCGGAGCCACTGAACCCCCCCCCCGCGCTCATCACCCCTCTCCGGAGTCACGGGCTGGTTCTGAATGTTAACCCACCACGACACGTCACAACACACGATGAACCTGACCTCAGTCCGCTTTACGGAGCAGCTAGCTTCAAGCTAATCAAACTTTTGGGGAGCCGCGTCTCGACGCCAGCTCCTGGCTCCAGTGTGTGGATGCTGTTGTTGTTGTTGTTGACTCTGGGTTGTGTTATTGTCGGACAGGCGGTCACGTGACACGCGTATACCGCACACATATATGTGCATATCTCACATACGTTAGCTGTCACACTGGCCAGCTTCTTGACCTTAGCCTGACAACATGCTAGCGGGCTAACTCTGCTACACTACTGTCAAATCAGCGCCAAGTCAAAATAAAACTTTGTATTTTCCCCGTCGTCTCAATCATAACGACACTTTGTTATTGATCACTCGTCCGTGGCGCGGACGGTGCAGGCAAACACCGGCGTTACTTCGACTCAATACCGTGCATGCTAACGCGAAGCTAACAGGCTAACGTAGCGGTTTGACGTTACGCAGTGTCTCCGCCGAGGAGCTCCGAGCTGTCACCGTTACTGCCAACCTACCTCCGGGATCGGCGCGGGGCCGGGACACGGTGCCGGCTGCCCGGTGGATGTGGCTCAGGGCGCGGGGAGGGTCATGGATGTCGGAGCTCGGTGTCCACGCTCATTAACGGAGGAAGGGGAAAAAACATCCTAACGTCATTACAGCGGAGCTAACGCAGCCTGTTCGACAGTTACACTTCATTTACGGGACAGTGCGTGACCCTCTGGCGCCACCTACAGTCCACATCCGGGACCTCCACCCTCCTGCTCGCGCTGGGATCCACACACACGTTCCACGGCTGCGAGCTGGACCCGGATGCTGAGGGACCTTTGGAGTGAATCACCTGATACACAATAATAACAACAATAACAACAACAACAATCATCATCATCGTGTGGTTGACGAGCAAATGAGAACATTATTGGGCAAAACGACGCCCCTCAGTGGTTGACTTGTGAAATTACAGTCAAAGTAAATTCATGTGTTCTGGTTCGAATTGGGGAGATTTGAGGTTTTATTATTAATGGCAGTGTTTTGATTTTTTAGTTGATTAAATACACAGAAAAGTTGAAAGTTACCCAATTAAAATCTAATACTGATAAGAGAAGATGGTGTTCATTTGATTATATTGTTATATCATTAAATATTTATCTTTATTCATTTAAATTCCAATTTAACATGAATACAACACAGTTAACGCGATCATCCGAAGGAATGCATGTGATTGGCCGTTCATTTTGCGGCCAAGGAATCTTGAGCCAATCAGCGGAGCCCTTGTTGGTCGTTGTCAGCAACCAACGTACACAATCCTACCTCCCGGAAGTTGCCCTGCTTGTGTCAGTCCGGTCACTCACGAGCCGCTGAAACCCGCGTTTATTCCGCTTCACACCTCCGCTCGCCTCGTGTGTGTGACTCCGGCGGTTGTCGGTACATCCGTCGACGCTCTGGTCAACATTCTCCGTTGCCATGAATCTCGGGTGAGTCTTTTTTTCCCAATCACTCATTAAATCAATGTTAAATAGCTAGCAAGCTAAGCTAACACACTGACCGTTGTGTCGCAGCGAGGTACACGGGGGCAGTGTGGTGGTTTGTAGCCACATATCCATTTCTCTCTCTCTCTCTACCTATCAATCTGTATCTATCAATCCATCTGTCAATCTATATCTACCAATCTATCTGTCAATCTCTATCTATCAATCTATCTGTCAATCTATATCTATCAATCTATCTATCCATCTGTCAATCGATCATGCCTCTGTCTCCCTGTGGACAGAGATGGTCTGCTGTTTGAACTGGAGAATGGGAAACCCAAGTTGATCTTACTCAGTAATGGTGAGACTCTCAGGCTTCATGACTGAATGTAGTAGTTTGACCTGCAGCTCGTACTCATTGTTTCGCTCCCCCTGCAGGTGTCGAGAAGAATAGAAAGAAGGTACGTTGAGGTTATTTCTTCTGACCGAACGTACGTCCACACACTTGAGGTGTCACGTGCAGCTCCTGTGTTTACGACCTCTCCTCCAGCAGCTGCTGCAGCCCAGAGGGACCAACGTCCTGAGCTCCAGGCAGCCATCTT
Organism: Chascanopsetta lugubris; assembly: GCA_016785325.1. Classification (NCBI taxonomy): domain Eukaryota; kingdom Metazoa; phylum Chordata; class Actinopteri; order Pleuronectiformes; family Bothidae; genus Chascanopsetta; species Chascanopsetta lugubris. Next base: position 34,493 of record JAFBJT010108894.1, read on the forward strand.
GTTTGGACGGAGTGCTGGGCGACGAGCGTCCGGCCCGACAGCAGAGACACAGAGAGTCCAGGAAGAAGGCAGGAGGAGGAGGAGGAGCAGCAGCTGCTCCCTCCATGAGCTCCACCCCTGCAGAGAGGAGCGCCGCTTCCAAAACGCAAGAGCATCACAACCAGGACGCCGTCAAAACCAAGGTCGGCCTCACTTTCTCCGCCTTCCCTGATTTCACTTGTAGAAGCTCTGACTCTGTGTGATTCCATGTGTCGAAGGTGAAGCCAGTCAGACAACAACAACAACAACAACAACGATCCAGTGCTGGACCTCAGAGAGCCAGCGGGAGGAGAGGGAAGCCTCCGCCGAGCAGAGGGTCGGCTGGACTGAAGGAAGTTCTGAACAGGGAGGACGGGATGGTGGTTCTGACCAGTGAGCAGCTCCAGCAACTCATCAGTAACATCCAGAGCGGCAGGCAACCACCACCAGGGGGCGACGGAACCCGAGGTACTTGACTTATCGGGGTCTCATGCTCCTCCCTTGATTGAATGTCGCGTACACATGATTCTCATTGGAGCTTCTCATAGTAATCAGAGCAGGGGGTGTGTCTCTCTGCCCTGACTCCTCCCCTTTTAACTTCTTGGTTCAAAGATCATGGCTGTGTGTTTGAAATCAAACAGGCTCACAATCTGGCAGCTCAGTGAGTGAAGGAGGAGGAGGAGGAGAAGGAGAGATGAAGGAGGAGGACAGAGGGGGAGGGGAGGCGGTGAAGGAGGCAGAAGGGGGTGGAGCTTATCTGGACTCCGATAACAAAGAAGACAGGTGAGGATTTCTGTGATTTCTTTCAAAACAAACAAAAAACTGTCAATACAAAAGAAAAGCAGCGTTTGAAAAGTCCTCGATGTGTTTTCAGGTCTGGGTGTTTGTTCAGCTGGATGGAGACGAGAGCGTCGGACAGCAGGTCGGCCATCGATGCCAAGAAAGCTCAGTGGAGGAGAGAACTCGGTATGTTTACATCACGTGAAGTCTTTCAAACATGGAGGTTTCGCTGCTCATCACAGCTGCCAAAACAGCAAAGTTACACAATCGCACATTTTCACAATTTAGAGCATTTTCTGGATATTTAAAGGTGCAGTGTGTAAGATTGTGTCCATTTCTATCGGCAGATACTGAAGATCGAGTGTAAATGTGTGTACAAGCACCTGAATGTACCAGTTGATGATTCCATGGCTACTGGGTCACAGTGGGGTGGCTGAGGTTGTTGGTTCCATTCCCGGCTTCTTCATCCACCCTCAGATATGTCACTTTGGACAGAATTGTAGAATTGTAGCCCTTTTATATTTACAACAGGAGCAGGTTCTCTCCACTAGAGGGCGCCATGTTTTTACGTTTGCCCCAGAATGAATCGTATGAACTTGTGAAGGAGAACTTAAAGCTGCTGTCGGTTCTTCAACACGCTCAAAACGGAGGGAAAGATTCAGCAGCAACAAGCTTCAATCTGATTCCACTTGAATGTCGTTTTTTTAACATCCTAACTTGTTATTCACCAGTTACAGACGTTATGTTATCAGATATATAGAAGCAGCAACAGTTGTCACAATGTTTTGTGTTTGTCAGATGAGCAGGTGGCGCTGAAGCAGCAGCAGCAGCAGCAGCAGCAGCAGCAGCAGCAGCAGCAGCAGCAGCGTTCGGCCCCTGGGAGAATCCAGGTACCAAACACTTCCTGTTCTCAAGTTTTGTTGTGTGGAGAAGTTGTTTTCGTTTCCATGGAAACCAGACAACCGCATCTCTGTTTACGCACGAGAACCGAAGAGGTTTTAGTCTCTGAAATCCGATGTTGTTGGGCCACATTCCATTCTATTTGTAGAATTTGTTTCAGGCCAATAAAGAATGGAACAGGGGCCACAGTTTGGACACCTCTGGTGTCAGCGCTCCGAAACGAGATATAGTCTTATCGAAATCGTTCCAGGCTGAGGACGGAAGAGACAGCGTGTTATCGGTTCAGAGCTCGCTGAGCCACAGGGAGCGGCCTGCGGCCATCAGCTCCTGCCTCAAACTGGGGGTAAATATCACCTGCTCCTCCAAACGCCGGGTCACGTGACTTCACCCGAGCATCGTTCTCAGTCCGTTTCACACACGGCACCTTTCTAAGCTGGTTGTGTTGGTAGGAAGTCTCACCGATGGCCGAGGTGCTGAGCGCTGAGAGGAAGGAGCAGGAGAGGAGGCGGTGGCTGGAGGAGCTGGACCGACAGCGCCAGGAGACGATGGAGCGCAAGAGACGGGAGAAGGTTCTGCAGAACCAGGTGAAGGAGAGGCGCTTCCAACCAGACGCCTCTAGTGGTGAAGATGCATATTGCAGCTGAACCCCCCCTCACCCCTCTTCTCCCCCTTCTGATGTCTGCAGACAGAGGACCACGACCTCTGGGCCTCACACTTTGACTCTCTGCAGCTGAGGCCCCACGTCCACACCGTGGCCCCCTTAGCTCCGCCCCCGCAGCCTCCTCTGGCGCCGTCCTGCGCCTCGGAGCGAGGGGACTGGGAGCCCTCGTCCAGCCTGTCCCTGGTGTGGGACGCCACAAGCAGCTGTGGAGCCGAGAGCGTGGCCGGGAGCAGCGCGGACACGAGCGACGGCTTCCCCAGCAGAGCCAGGTTGGACTCGCACTCGGAACTCTTTTCTTTGTGCGTTTGAGAAAAGACAAGGAGTTTTTGTGTTTCCTGCAGCCACCTGAGAACCATGACGGCTCTGCTGGACCCCACCCAGCTGGAGGAGAGAGGGAGGAGGAGGCTCAAAGCGCTGGAGCAGCAGGTAGGAGGAGGCAGAGGGGGAGGAGGAGGAGGGGGGAGAAAGGGGCGGAGTTTCATCAGCACACGGCTTTCACACGCATTCCACCGTCTTGTCCAGCGAGCCATCGAAGCGCAGATGGAGGAGCGGCAGCAGCAGAGGGAGCGAGAGGAGGCGCAGAGGAGGGAGGAGGAGGAGGAGGAGGCGAGGAAGCTGGAGCAGGAGAGAGAGAGGCTGCGGAGACGGTACGAGGAGGACGGGCACAGGGAGAGGTCAAAGGTCAGAGCTCCCTCACTGCTCCATCACTGTGTACGGACATGGACTGCAGACACTCATGTTCTGTGTGTACTCTGCAGGAGAGCCACCAGGGGGCGCGGCCGAGCAAAGGTCACCGCCAGGAGAGACTGCAGGAGACCAGGGGTCAGTGACTGACACCTAGAGGTGAAGATGTATACTGCAGCTGAATACCTGTCACCTCACCCCAGTGTGTGTGTGTGTGTGTGTGTGTGTGTGTGTGTGTGTGTGTGTGTGTGTGTGTGTGTGTGTGTGTGTGTGTGTGTGTGTGTGTGTGTGTGTGTTAGGTACAAGTCAGACTGAGCATTCAGAGGAAGGCGTTAGCGGTTCTATTCCCCCATTCAAAGACACTGCAGTACAGACAGGTAATCAATACTATTAGTAATATATGATAATTATTACTGTTGTGTACATATATATATATATATATATATATATATATATATAGATAGATAGATATACTTAATATATATTAACTCTTTGTTTTCTATGCAGAGGCAGTTCCGTCTCTCGTGTTCAGGTCAGATGTTGACATCCCTGCTCAGTACCAGGCTCCACCCCCTCCTCCTCTTCCCACTCCAAACAGCAAGAACCCGCCAGTGAGAAGCGGCAAGGAGAACATCTGTGTGTCAGGAGGAGGAGGAGGAGGAGGAGGAGGAGGAGCAGGAGGAGCAGGAAGAGGAGGAGGAGGAGCAGGAAGAGGAGGAGGAGGAGCAGGAGGAGCAGGAGGAGCAGGAGGAAGAGGAGGAGGAGGAGCAGGAAGAGGAGGAGCAGATCCATATGAAGCGTTTGCTCGGACAGAGAGAAGCAAGAAGGAGAAGAGGAGGCCCGAGTGGAACACTCACAGGTACCGACTCGGGTTCTGGACCGAGGCTGCGTGTTCAGCAGCAGAGTGGGTCCTCGTGTTCTTACTGTTTTCCCTCTTATAAACAATGAGAGAAGACTCACTCTAGTGGTGAAAAGGTGGCATTACAGAAAGGGGGGGATGCGTCCATTGCATCTTAAGTCCAACGCCTTAATCACTCGGTCAACCTGGTGATGTCCTCATTTTGATGTTGATTCGTAAACAATCTTCATGGCTCGTTCATGCTAACGTGCCTCCGCGTTGCTCCTCCAGGCCCGGCCACCGCTTCGTTCCAGCCTCGGAGCGTTACCCCGCCGCTCTGCAGAGGAACAGGCAGGAGAGTCGGCTCCGGAGGCAGGCGGAGATCCTGGCTCTGCAGGAGAGGACCTGTCCGTCCAGGTCCGAGCGCTGCGACCCTCCTCCTCAGAACCAGGATCCTCGGCCCGGCTCCGACACTCAGAGCGGGAGTGGACACGCTGTCTCCACAGCCTCCAGCAGGTAAAGTGAAGGATGCCGTCTTTGAGCTTTAAAGGTACATCTGCGCTGATGAAAGCTCCGCCCCTACAACACATTAACATACTGTCGCACCATTGCTACGAAGCCGAGTGGAGGAGACGGCGCAGGGAGGACAGCTAACTGAGCGATACTGTCTTTTTAAGTGACTTATCGATGCATCTTCTTCTTTTGTGCGTGTGTGGTGTCGCATGGTCCGTGTTTTAACTCACCCCTGAACTCCTCCAGGGGGCGCTCTCCTCCCAGTCAGCAGGCCTCCCCTCCTCTTCCTCCTCCGCTGCAGGATTTCATCCCCTACATCCGAACCGATGAGATCACCCTGAACCCTCTGGAGCCTCCTGACCTCCCCTCACCACCACTCATAGGTGTCTCTCTCTCTCTCACACACACACACACACACACACATTTTATCCAAATATAAATAAACTGGACTTTCTCCTCTGCAGATGTTTCTCCTCATAGCTCAGTGTCTCCTCCTCGGGACCTCCCACACACACCACGACAGCAGGAGATCCTGAGAGGTCTGGCTCAGCTGCGGCAGGTAACACACACACACACACACACACACACACACACACACACACCTGAAACACTAGATGTCACTACACACTGTACCTTTTGTTTGTGTTCACAGGGTTTGTTACAGAAGCAGAGGGAGCTGGAGTTGGACCTGAACCCTCACCTGAAGCGCCATGACAACGAGCACAGGTCGGCGGCAGCAACGCATCACAAGTGACCTCATTCCCACAGTGGAGGGTCAAAGGTCAACTCGCCCTGCAGACACACTGCCTGAGGAAGCAAACGGGGGTGAAGGAGGGTTCCTAGGATGTGTAGTGAAGCAGGTGGACCACCAGGGGGCAGTATTTTGATGTGCCACAGTCAGAGGTTCAACTTCTGGAAAAACTGTAGCTGACGTTTTTTTTTTTTTTAACTATTATTTCAGAGTGACTTTAATTCTCATTCTGATTGAAATCTTATTGGTCGAGCCACTTTTACACCACTACTTCAAAAAGTTCTCAGCCTCACCAAGAAACTCACAATATAAAAATCCAAGTTTTCATACTTACAGTTGATGCTTGTTGTTTCTGGGTGAGGCTGAGAACTTTTCGAACAACTCCTTTTTACTTTTGAATGCACTTTTCCATGAGAAGCAGAGACGTGTCGGAGTCTTTGGTCTCGTTCCTCCTGTGGAATCTGGTTCCTGCAGAATCAGCTTTTTTAAACTGCTTTAAACGAGCTGCTTTTTTATTCCGATAACTTTCTTCAGCTTCCTGCCGGTCGAGAAGCTTCTGTAACATTTTGTGTCGTGTTTTTCTGGGTTTATCGTACTAGTGCAGTTTTTTTTATTTATTGCAACTGTAATAAATTCCTAGATGAATTACATCTGTTACATTTATCTTGCTATTTGTTGCCCATGAATTTTGCGCATCAGGACTCTCGGGATGACGGAGATTTAAAACCGTGACACTATAAAATTATCTTTAATTTAAAAATGTAAAAATATGATAAAGGGCTGAAAATCAATGTTCTCAAAGTGACATTACATAAGTCATTGATTACACTTATAAAACATTTGAATTGGGCTTCAAATGATTAAATCCTGCTGTGGATTATTCAGGCAAGTTTAATACAAAAAAGTTAAAAAGTAAAAAAAAAACATACAACCTATTAAGTTAACGCTGTCAGAGGAACTTTAACTGGACACTACTACAACATATAAACCCAAAGAGCTGCCAGGGCAACAGAGACACCTTTCAGAAGTATTTACAAAACGGGGGGGGGGGGGGGGGGGGGGGGACGTGTCAGTGTGTCCCTCAAACTTCTTAGTGTTACGTTTGGAACGAACTTTAAAGGAGCAGTTCACCAGTTTTGTAAAAGTGCTACATCCCATTAGAGCCTCCTGTCTGCGGCTCCTCCTCTGTACGTGCTGTTCCTCTCCTGACCAGCAGGGGGCTGGTAAACTCCCAGCAGTGAGTGAGCAGAGGGGGCCTGAGGAGGGAGGACCCACGCCAGGCCCCTGGGCCGGACTGGAATGGGCCCCAGGAGGCTGGGGGGGCCGCTCGGGGAGGTCAGGGGAGTGAGTGGAGAGGTGGAGAAATGCTGTCTGGGGGGCGGAGTCAGGCGGTGGCGGGGCTGCAGCAGACTCGGCCGCAGGTGTTGCAGGTGCAGCGGGTGGAGGTGGGGCGAAGCGGGCTTTGGGTTTCTCTCCTGGCCTGTTGCCATGGTGACAGTCACCCGAGTGTCACCGGCTGTGCCGTTTCCAGGTAGTGCTCCCTCTGCTGGTAAGAGTCGATCCAGTCCTGAGAGCACGTCTCTGCAGAGAGGAGGCAGGAGGCAGGAGGCAGGAGGCAGTTCAGTCACAACTACTGACGCATGATATTCTGTATATATATATATACACACACACACATATATATATACACTATAGTATCTGTTTATTATATAATTATACATATATTATATATAATATTATATATCCCGTTTGAACGGGACCGGAGTCTGTGTGCATCAGTGCTCTCGCTCTCGTGTGGACGGTGATGCAGCCTGTAAATAAGGGCGAAGGTATAATATATACATATATGTGTGTGTGTGTGTGTATATAATATACAATATACAAACACACACACACACACTTAGCAATAGCAATTGAAATAAAAAAAATGTTATTACCAACCTTGCCCTGTCGCCCCCTACAGGACAGGAGTAGGTACTGGAGGCGGCTGCACTGCGTTGTTGATCTGCTAGTTTTAGGAGGAGGAAGAGGGGGAGGAGGAGCAGGAGGAGGAGGAGCAGGAGGAGGAGGAGGAAGAGGAGGAGCAGGAGGAGGAAGAGGGGGAGGAGGAGCAGGAGGAGGAGGAGGAAGAGGAGGAGCAGGAGGAGGAGGAGCAGGAGGAGGAGGAGGAGGAGGAGGAAGAGGGAGAGGAGGAGGAGGAGTCTCTGTGGCAGATCATGGAAGCAGATGGGAGATGATGCTCCTCCTCCTCCTCCTCCAACCTTCATAACCTGGTGACACAGCTGCTGTCTGGCTAACCCGAACCCGAACCCGAACCCGAACCCGAACCCGAGCCCGAACCCGAACCCACACTGCCGAGGCCGAGGTAAGAGGAGACGCTCTCTGGGTTCAGATTGATTTGATAGATTTGTTCCTTTATTTTTAAATAATAGTTTATGAATCTTTTAATGTGAAACTTTTCATTTGATTGTCCTTTATTTCCATCCTCTGTCGTGTTACTTTATCGTTTCCCTCAGTGTCATTGTAACTTGACATCTGTTATTTTCTATCAATGTGGAAAATGATATCTACTTAACATTAACAATATCATTACATCTGCTTCCCTGAAGAACCTTCTCTGTGATAATATCCACCCATTTATAATGGATGTTCTGTGTGTGTGTGTGTGTGTGTGTGTGTGTTACATAAATATGTCCTAGATATGGGTGCTAAACCGTAAACTATGAATTGAAAGGTTATGAGTTAAGGTTATATTTAGTTCATTGTTTTCAGACTAAACAATATTGTGTGTATGTGTGTGTGTGTCATACACAAGTCTTTGTCTCCTATCTAGAGCATTCCTGTCCAACTTGCACCCCTTCACTTCCCCTCTGCCTCACAGCTCGTGTGTGTGTGTGTGTGTGTGTGTGTGTGTGTGTGTGTGTGTTATGTGATCTGACCAGAAAGCCCACAGGACCTTAGAGATGACGACAAGCTGTATGAGGTCAACCCTGGAGCCTGAACATCGACTGATGACACAGGAGAGCAAACATTGTGAGTAGAGCAATAATAATAACAACAATAATAATAATAATAGAAATAACAATAACAATAATAATAATGATAACAATAATAACAATAATAGAAATAACAACAGCAATAATAATAATAATAATAACAACAACAACAACAATAATAATAACTATCATTATTGTTGTTTTTGTTGATGTTGTTGTTGTAAGAATAAAACTGTTTTCTGAGAGTTGCTTTCAGGTCCTTCCCTCTTAACAAACCCATCTCCTGAGCTGTGCTTGTCTGACAGTGTGTTGTTCCATGTGACAGACCAGGGGGCGCTGGAGAGCTCTGTGGACAGGAAAGGAGATGAGGACAAAGAGGAGGTTCTCTGCTCCGAGAATCAGGAGGGTCAGCTGAAGAAACCTCGCAGGAAGGACACGCCCATCCTCAACTCACCTCCACACATACCAGGTCACTGCGCGCACACACACACACACACACACACAGATGTTACTGTCTCCTCCAGTGTCTACTGAGTGTTTGCCGATGACCTCTGACCTCTCCTAAGTGGAGTCTGCGAGTGCTTCCTGTGTGTTCTGTGAGACCGCTCATGATGTGTCTGTCTCTGCTCGTTGTCCAGGGTCAGTGACCTTTCATCCAATGGGTTCTTTTACTTTTCATGTCATCGTGGTGATGTGATGTCATATCCTGCTGAGGTTCACCTGACTGAGGCGGTTCGTTTCCTTTGAGCTGAGCTGGATTTGTGAGTGTGTCCGATGAGTAGAGACTAGAGTTCATCTGTGCTCTGGGTGGAATGTGTTGGTCTCTGCAGGAGAGAGGATGAGCTCTGTCTTCACTCAGTCTGTACATGTGTCTGTCTACAGGGGGCGCTGTGACTCTGGCATTGTTCAATTGTTTTCAATGTGGGTATAAAAGAAACTAAGCCCAATTATTTGAGAATTATTTTTTTTACACCATTAGTTGTAGTCGGAGTAGTTGTTGCTGGAATTGTAGTAAATATTCAAACGTTACATTATTGTTGTTGCTGTTGCCATTACCTGCTGAGACTGATTTTTAAATATTTCTATTCAACTTGAATAATCCTGATTGAGGGAATCCTGCCCTCCAGTGGCCGTCAGTTTAACTCATAATCGATGAAAACCACAGGGTGGCTCGTTTCCTCTCCACATGGCAAACTGCGGGTTTCAGAGTCCCTGCAGACCTGCTGGTCTCTGCACAGGGCCACATGTTTTAACCATTCTATATTTAAATATATACAGGGAGCGGGGGTCTCTACACTGACCACCTGTGTTTTCTTATTCCTCAGGAGCTCGGCTGCTGATGAAGGAGAAACACCTGGTTCACTTCGAGGATGTGGAGAAGGACATTGACTAATTAAATGTTCCTTTCATTGGCATCAGTGTTTTTCGTTACAGTCTAATTAAATGTTGCTTTCATTGGCATCAGTGTTTTACGTTACAGTCTAATTAAATGTTGCTTTCATTGGCATCAGTGTTTTTCGTTACAGTCTAATTAAATGTTCCTTTCATCGGCGTCAGTGTTTTACGTTACAGTCTAATTAAATGTTGCTTTCATTGGCGTCAGTGTTTTTCGTTACAGTCTAATTAAATGTTCCTTTCATCGGCGTCAGTGTTTTACGTTACAGTCTAATTAAATGTTGCTTTGACCAGAAATATCATCACTGTGTCCCCACTCATTGTTCCCTCTACTCCTTTCACTGCCATGGAGGTTTCTGAGTTTTAATGTTACAGCTATTCATCTATAACCTGCAACTTCAAATCATCAAATCCAACACACTGTACCTTTACATCCTTGCATCAGTCACATATTCACAGATGTTTGAAGACAAAGTAATTGTTTGCAAGGAAGCTAAATGAATGAATGAATGAATGAATGAATGGATCAAAACTGCATTCAATGGTCTAGAAAAAAAACCCACTTGTGTTTTACCTGCACAGTTGTGTCAAAGCGGCTGCTGTGGTAAAAAAGGACCATAATAAATACAGTCAAAGTGACTGGTTTCTATCTTTTCTTTTGTTAACTTTGCCCCAAATGATGACAAATGACATACTATTACTGATAATCATGACATAATGGTGAGTTAAGGCAGAGACTTTAAAATGAGACAGAAACCCCTTTGCTCCATCAATAGGCAGCACTTCTGCTGACGGAGGGGAATTCAAACTCCACAAACCAGACTCTGAGAATGTGACTCTACCAGACTGGGTCGGGGGGGAGACCTTTGGTTGTGTAATCATCATGTTGGGGTCCTGGACCCATCCCCCAGAATGAGCTTCATCAGGAGAAGGACATTTAGAGTCAAACCTTCAGAGCAGACATGGTGTCTGTCTCCTGAAGTGAGAGAGGGAGCAGGTTCCACAGGAGAGGAGCTTCTTCAGACGCGTGACTGAATGATTTGCTTTCAGATCATCTCCATTCTGTATTTTGCCACAGCTCAGCAGCACCATCTAGTGGACAAGGTTATGACCGACAGTGGAACTTGAGATATTCGATGGGACCGATGCCTAGTTGAAACCAAACTTGATTTACAAACTGTTCCATCGACTTGGTATGATTTGATTTGCTAACACAGCATGTTAACATCGTGTGCTCTATCTGTCTAAAATGTAAGAAACTACCTTCTTACATTTTCACAAATAAACTCAGGGTGCGATCGGTGCATTTAAAAACATTTATTCATTGCACTATTTTAAAAAGAACTTTTGCAAACACCTTCAACAAAAAAAACTAAAACTTTCAGTTGCATCGATTGGTCCAACGTTTCATGTGTCACCTTGAATCAAACACTTTAAAATCAAAGACTTAAGAAGTGGCCAGATGAAGGCTGCATAGTAAATCTCTGCCCTTTGCTTGAGCTGTTGATATGTTTTGTGTTTTCATTTGCTTCCAGTTTGAATAATGGACATTTTAAAGCATTTAAAACCTTTCGATGATACAAACACTCTTTTTTTGGTCAGATATTTAAAATCATGTTTGTGCTTCAGCTTGTAAACATTAGAAGTCTTATTTAAAAGTCTTAAAAAGGCACACATAGGTCATGATGGTTGTGCTCCAGCACGGCGACAAGTGTGGTGGACGAAGGCAGAGAGCTTAGCTCTTCTGACCTTCAGGAATAATAGAAAATAAAAAAAACCTCCCTGCCACCACCAAGCTAGCACCAGTGTATCAGTGTTGCAGCATCAACATGACGTTGTGTCCAACAAGTGGGTATTTTATCCTAATTCATTCCTATCTGATTCATCTCCAGGTGGAGGAGGTGAAGAGTCACTGACTGCATCCGTCACACACACACAGATGGACGTACTGGCCTGAGTGCGTTGGTCTTTTTGAAGCACATCTTTATTTGTCAACCTGAGACTGAACACACCTCGGTCACGAGTGAGTGAGGTGTAAAAATGCTGTGTCAGCATTTCAATTTCAGTCTCGTGTTGAAAAAAAAGCCAATGTTTATGTCTGCTGGGGCGACCGTATCATCTAATCTCATCTTCACACGCTCCAGAGCTGGTCTATGTAGCAGACCTAGTTCAGGGCTTCCTTCTGTGTGTGTGTGTGTGTGTGTGTGAACGCAGACAGTGACTCTGATTGCACCATAGTGGCGTGATCCCAGGTCAACAGGGATGACCGCCTGCTTTTGTGTGGTGGCTTGGGTTCTACCTGTGCACCCTGTCCTCCAGTGCCTTGAGCTCCGCCTCCACCTGAGCCGGTAGATCAGCTCCCACCTGCTGAGTGAAGTACGCCCTCAGCTCTTTGGTCTCCCTCTGCCAGAACTCCTTGGGCACATCAAAGAGGGAGCCCATATCCACGCTGCCGCCCAGACCCTCAGTGTCGATGGCGCCGTCCTCCGGCAGCCAGCCGATGGCGCTTTTCTTGGCCGCCTCCTCGTCCCTCCCTCGGCCGCAGCGCTTGAAGATCCACTCGAGGACGCGGGCGTTTTCCCCGAAGCCGGGCCAGAGGAAGGCGCCGTTGGCGTCCTTCCTGAACCAGTTGACGTGGAAGATCTTGGGCAGGTGGGTGGTGGTCTTGCGGTCCTGCATGCTCAGCCAGTGGGAGAGGTAGTCCCCGAAGTTGTAGCCGAAGAAAGGTCGCATGGCGAAGGGGTCGTGCATAATCACTTTACCTGAAGGAAAACATGAAACGCTTGAAGTTTGAACTCCCTGTCATTCTGTTATCTTCATGACACTGCATTCATTCAGGCTGTGCATTTCAGAAACATCTGATTCCAACACTTTGTCGTGGCCTGACACCCAAAGATATTCAATCCATATTCAGATGCTCGGGAGTCACAGCTGCCCAGTCAGGAAGGCGTTGCTGCGTGAGTCCAGTGAAACAACTCAGCATCAATGTTTGACATTACTCATTCAAACACTCAAACTGTGCCCAAAGCGCCATCTGCTGGATCGCACTGCAATTGTTGTTTTTTTGACTTCAAATGGATCTTGACGGTGTGGATATGAACTTTTTCAAAGCCCGAAGTATAGAAAGAGGTAGCCCGAGCATTCACAGTGTCGGCCTTGGTACCTTTATGCTCAGCGGCTGCTGTGGCCTCTGATCTCATTGCAGCTCCAACAAAGACTCCATGTTGCCAGTTGAAGGACTCGTAGACCAGAGGGACACCTGAAAACACGAGCATCATGGAAAAACACAGGGATTTGTGTGTTAGGCCAAAAGATCGACGTTAAAATCAAAAATCAAAACTCTTTGTTTACGATGAATAAGCACTAACCTTCTGGCCTCCGGCCTCCGAAAATAATGGCATCAATAGGAACTCCCTCCTCGCTCTCCCACTGGGGGTCAATGATGGGACACTGACCCGCCGGGGCGCAGAAGCGAGAGTTGGGGTGGGCACAGAGGGTGGAGCTTCCTGTTTACAAAGAGGAGACAGAGATGTTGTTCATGATATCTAACTGCAGAAGAATAACACTGCCACCACTTTCAATCAAATTCCTGTTTCTTTGATGTGCAGAGAAGTCACATTTATGACATGTCATAAAGCTGCGCAACAACCAGGACAAATACACTCGATGACCTCATTTTTCAAAACCTCTCTCTGGCTGCTTGTACCTTGTTTCCATGTTTTGCCGTGCCAGTCTGTGAGAGCGACATCAGCGGGGGGGGGCGCCAGTCCTTCCCACCACACACCTCCGTCACTGGTCTCGCCCACATTGGTGAACACTGTGTTCTTAGCGATGGTGGCCATGGCGTAAGGGTTGGTCTTGTCAGAGGTGCCGGGTGCGACGCCGAAGAAGCCATTCTCTGGGTTGATGGCCCTCAGTTTTCCTGTGCGGGGCCAGACGTGTCATGGGGTTAAAATACGAGAGGTTTCGAAATGGAGCGACAGGGTGCGACAGTTCCCTCCCTCTCACCTTGGCTGTCAAACTTCATCCAGGCGATGTCATCTCCCACACACTCCACCTTCCACCCTGGCAGAGACGGCTTCATCATGGCCAGGTTGGTTTTCCCGCAGGCGCTGGGGAAGGCCGCCGCAATGTACCGCTTCACTCCCTGAGGGTTGGTGATCCCCAGGATCTACAAGGAGGGTAAAGTGGGGTGATTCTTCGGTTTGCTCATTCAAATCCACGGAGGGAGCACTGGACACGGCGCCACGCTAAAAATGTCCAAACATCGAATCCTTCATCCTCACCAGCATGTGCTCCGCCAGCCAGCCCTCGTCCTTGGCAATGCGCGAGGCGATGCGAAGGGCAAAGCACTTCTTTCCCAGGAGAGAGTTTCCTCCGTAGCCGCTGCCAAAGGACAGAATCTGCCTGGTGTCCGGCAGGTGAGATATCAGCACCTTTTCCGGGTTGCAGGGCCAGGAGTTGACGAGAGGAGCTGGAGCGACAGGAAGTATGGGGAATTGTTGGAAATCCCAGGACAAAGCAGAACACGCGTGCCGGCCTTGTAATCTCTACCTTTGAGGGGTAAAGGTCGACCCAGAGAGTGCTGGCAGCGGACAAACTCCACGCCTTCGGCCAGTTTGTTCAGGACAGGCGTTCCCATGCGCGTCATGATTCCCATACTGGCCACGACATATGGCGAGTCTGTCACCTTGGAGAGAAGTTAACGTTCACACTCAGATCTACGTCCTGACACGCTCACCCATCAGAGTATATGTGATTGGGCGCAACAATAAGGGGTTGAGTGGAACAAAGTCGATACCTGGACGCCATATTTACTCAGCGTGGAGCCGACAGGGCCCATACTGAAGGGAATCACGTACATGGTCCGACCTGCAGGGAGGGAGGAGATGCGCATTTTTGGTTTATCCCACGAGATGTACACAAGGGTTTGAGGTCAGATCGTGTCATGAAGAAGTGTTTGGTCTGAGCCCTGTGAAATAACGCAGAGTTTAAAGGGACGTCTGAAGAGGGAGGAGCCTCTCACGTCATACCTGCCATGCAGCCGGGGAAACGCTCCTCTCGGGCTCTCTGCCAGTCCGACTCGCTCATCCAGCTGCCCAGCTGACTCTTCGCCCCGTCAGAAGGGATGGGGACGGTGTCTCTCTGGTTCTTGGTCACAATCACAGTCTTGCTCTCCACTCGGGCAACATCCTTTGGGTCTGTTCGGGCCAACCAACTGCAAAGCGAGGGAGAGAGGGTCAGGAACAACATATTAGGGCCTACAATCAATGCAGGGCGCCTCTGTGTGCCGAGCTCCTACCAGTTTTTATATTTGGGAAGCTTCTTCACCATCCCCTCCGTCTCCATACCGGCGAGGATGTTGGCCGTTTCCTCTGGCGTCCCCGTGACCACATGGACGCCGGAGGGTTTACACTCGTCCACCGCCCCCTGGACAAAGTCTGCCACTGAGGGGGGCAGCGAGTTGATCGATGCCAAGGACCGAGCTGTAACATTGGCCCCCAGACGCCCCCGTCTGACACGAGACAGAAAGAAAACAGAGAGTCGGACACGTTATTCTCAAGTCTAATGAAGACCGGTGAACAACAAGCACACCGCAAGCAGTCACCGTAAACACACACTCATGCGCGCGCACACACACACTCAGGACAATTGTGCGTGTGCGGTTCAGAACACAAAGACAAAGGAGACAGACCACTGCAGTACACACTGTCGGAGCAATCATGTCATTCAGACTGAAATCACTTGTGTTGAGTGGGTCCGTGCGCTGGTTAGTGTAACCCGAGACCCCTGAAATGACTCCTCCCCACTCGGAGAGGTGGGCTATCAATTGTTATGTTAGCAGCACGATATTCACAATACTGGCCACTCAGTTGGCCTCCACCGTGGAAGCTGTTATAACACGCGCCGGAGTGTGTCTGTGTGTTCTGCTCCGTCTGTCCCAAACAATGTTTTGACAATGGAAATGTGAGTGCGTGTGTGTGATCCTTTGTTCCATTGTCTGTCGACGGACGACCTCAGATGACCGCTTCAGACAAAAAAGAAAAATGTGTGTGAGTGTGTCTGTGTCCGCTTGCATATCCATCCATCCATTCATCATTTTCTACGAGTTACACCGATATACTGTACATTGGAGCGTATTTACGACTGAGATTAAAAACCCTAAATGGACCCAGATCCTCACACCAGTCTGAAATGAGATTATTGTCCAGGGTTAGCCTGGTTAGCCGGCTCGGAGTGTGACATCACGCACAATGTCCACACGTATGTCTTTTGCTCAAGCACGGAGAGAAGATAACGAGTAGCTTGACGGTGACAGGTCAAAGAGCTAAGATCAGTCTACTGTCAGACTGAGGGTTCAAACGTACAAACGCAGCTTAACCATTGATGAGGGAGCAGACGGTGAGAAGTTGTGCGGGAACATCCGAGTCAGCATGTACAGTGACAGACTGAGACGAGCCTCTTCACGTCCTTATCTGATCACATATCATCCCATCCCCGTGTCATACATGTTCACCCAGGACATTTCACTCCACAACAACAAACTTCAGCCGCCGTGAGCATTACACGGACATTCACTGAAGTGACAGGACTGTAGATTCACTGTATCACATCACGACACAGTGACCTTTGCTCTAGAAACAAGCGAGAGAATAGGCACTTTGTATTTTCAGTGACGTTAGATGAAGCAGTCACCTAAAATAAACTGGATAACCCTGTAGTCTTTTACTCTGTCACAGTAAATGAAGGAGCCGTGGTGCTGATCATCCACCCTGTCCTGCCACTAATCACTGTAACCACGTTATCTCCACTGTGACTTCCATTGAAGAAAGGAGACGAGTTGGACTGGATTTGAATCCAAGTCGAAGCCAGCTGATCAATGTTTTGAATGAATGCTGCGTTTGGGCCAACGGAATTCAACATGACACACGACGTCACCGATAGATGTAGGATTCTTTAAGCCAGATCATAGAATGAGTCGTTACCAACATCTGTTGAGTGGTAACATTCCACAAATTACAATCCAATCTTACATGAATAGGAGACATTTAAAGGCGCAATTTCTGTATGCATAAGCACTGTGCATGTCCAGTGGACACCAATGGTCTGGTATAAAAGAATGGAGCTAAACTGATGCAAGGCTTTTTGTGGACAGAACTACTTTTGTTATGAAAGTGTTGTTCTCTTTTTAGGAAAGTCCTACAGAGAACCTCTACCTCTGCATTGCTGGGTCCAAACTCTCTCTCTCTAGTTTGAGTGGTAGAGCGGGGGATCAAAGCTCAGACCAAATCACAACATGGGATATCTGCTGCTTAGGTATTCAGACAGGGGGCACTGCGTGGAAATGAGGTGAGCAGCAGGAGCGAGGACAACACCATGTCAACATAAACATTCACGATGATGAATGTTTATTCCCCATATTCTGCAAGTTACTTGATGAAAGGCATCTTCTGAAAAGTACATGATCGATGTCCTACATCCAGAAGCATCTCGTCCTTCATAATGTTTGACACTGTGCACTGCATTTGCAGGTCATTAGGCCTCCACTCTTCATTCAGTCAAATCCTGCAGATTCATGAAGGGCTCCTTCCAAAGGTTCTGCAGCAATGGAACTCGGTTACTGCAGAAACTCCACAGCCTCTGACTGGGACATTTGCACCTCTGGAGATAATCTGGGGTATTTTCAGAGTGCATTGCATAATCAACAGCAGCTTTAGTAGTAGGGAGTAGCCCTTGTTTCAGCCAGTAGGCAAATGGGGCAAGAAGGTCCAGAAGGGAGCAGCAGGGTGGACTCTTTTAGATTCAAATGACCTCCGCCCTGTTTCCAGCGCAGTCATTCATCCCTCCGTGCCCTTTGTCTCATTCCTCTCCCCATCCCCCAAAGCAGATGAGCATATGCATGCCTCTAATTCACGAGCCAATCACCTTCATCTGCAGTAGCAGGCTTCAAGAAACCTCGTGGGTTGTGACTTTTCTCTGGTGCTGACACACAGAGCATCCAACCTCCATTTTGTTAAAGGAGCTTTCTTTCTCCCAGGGAAGTCGCGCGATCCCGAGCAGATGGCTGACATGTTGCATCGGGACTCGATGTGGCTTCCAGGTCCCGACTGTGTGCGTCTTCGCTCCTGTTCAACAGGTTTTTCCTTCTGCACACGCCTCCTGGTCTGCAAGCCAATCCTCACACCACCGGGCTACACGCCCGCAGTTACCCCCTCCTCCCCCTGCGCCCTTATGGATCCTGGTCAATGGTCCCTTTAGGGGCAGAGTCTACACATGCGGGAGATAGGAGTTTGAGTGCATGCACGTGTGCAGGATGCATTCACCTCCCAGGGACAGAGCGCGGGGAGGGAGCAGGAGAAGAGATAGAGAACATGCTCCGAGGCATTCAGACAAACAGGGGCATCCTCATTAACATTCTCTGGGGCAGAAATGCAAACAACACACACAGGCATTCTGACTGCCCCCCCAGGTGTCTGGCAGTCACCACACGTGGCTCTCAAGAGGAAATAAAAGCACACAGATACACATATAGTGTACATGTCTCCAGAGGGAGTTGATTTATGAGGGTTCCTACAGATGTACTGGACAGCACCGTCCAGGAAGAGGAAGGAGGGAAGTGTGTGTGTGTGTGTGTGTGTGTGTGTGTGAAAATCACATACCTCTCTGCTGACGTGGAGTTTCATGTAAAGATACAAACATTGCTTAACAGCCAGGGTGTCAACATAAAAGTTTTCAAAAGTTTGTCCCCTTCAAAATAAAAGCAACTGAGATGAGTGTGGACTACAAAAGTCACACACTGTTCTCTCACTGTTTATGTTCTCTCTCTCTCTCTCTCTCTCTCTCTCTCTATAT
>JAFBJT010108894.1:56255-83302 GCA_016785325.1 Chascanopsetta lugubris
GTTTGTCTTTTTTTTTCAAAAGCGCCATTAGTTCATCATGGCACTTCCAAAGTGGCTGGCTGGAGGTGGTCATGCCCCTTCTCACCCTCAAACAACTTAAACGCACGGCTCCACCCAGAGGGATAATAAGATCTGGCAAACATTTCTGGCTTATTTTTAGATCATGGTCCATTTCATTGTTGCAGTGTTCCCAATTTATGAGAGTTTACATACACTCTTGAAAGAAAACGTGTGAACTTTTCAGACAAAAGATGTTCCATCATCATGTTTTTACATTATAGCCCCAAATGGACAGGGATGAAGTGAAGGACTATTGAGCTGCAACATGCAGCTTCACCCCTATAGTTCTATGTTCTGTACCAAACGCCCATAATGAACTGTACAGATGTTTTTCCATAATGTTGCAAACTGGCAAACAAGTGCTATTGAACACTTCACCTCTTGGGAAAGGTGACAACATTAAATCTGGGCTGACAGGCTCTATCTGTAGAGCCTGTCAGCCCCGTTAGTTTGGTGCAGTGAGCTACATTAGAAATTCAACAGAAACACAGCTGAACAATTTTGACAGAGACAAGTCTTGTGTCTGCTTAATAAAGTTTATTGCGGGGTAAATGTGAACTGTGAGCCTCTTTAAGACTATGGGCATATTTGAAATCATGTTTTTTGAATAAATAAAACCGCACTTTACAGACAGGACTTCACACATGTTCGAAACTATGGCAGAATATGTGCACTCAGCAATCGTGCATAGTGCTCTGGGTGATTTCTTTTAAGGAAAACATCCATTTTCCCCTTAACTCGCTGATCTCCAGTCAGACCTGTGAAGAAGAGTGCACAGATAAATAGGATACATGATATTGTCTGGTCTTAAATGGTTAAACGGTGTAACGGCCTTGTGCTCACCCAGCTTCAGGGCAGTTCTTTCAATCTTCTCCAGAGCACCCTGCACGTCTTCCCCCTCTGCTACCAGCACCTCCAGCTCACCCACATGGTAACCAAAGTCCGCCTCATCTAGATCTACCCGCACCCCCTCCTCCTTCAAGGTGAAGGACTGTCGCTCTGTGGTAAACTCCGCAAAGCATCCCAGATTCATCCCGTTCAGCCAAGACTCATCCTGCAGCGAGGCGGCTGTCTCTGTGTCTTCACGAATGTCTCTGATGACCTCTGCCACTCTCAGCTGGATCTCAGGCAGGCTGGTTATCTCCTTGTAACGTGTGCACAGTGCTGCTGCCTCACTCTGCTCCCTGCTTGCCTCCTCTGCTGGACACTTGAGCTCCCAGCATCCTTCACGTCTACGCAGCCACATGTCTCTCAGCGTCAAATCAAACCGGGGGTTGTCAAAATACTGGTCGTGAAACTGACGCTGGCCGACACAGACGGCTGAGGAAAGAGAGGAGGGGAACCAGAGGTGGTTAAATAAATACACAGGTGGTCATTCGGTGTTTCTACGGTTACAAACAGCCCCGGCAACAAGGAATGGTGGAAATGTTGGAAATGTTTGAACTGACAGGGATCACACAGTATAGCAGATGAATATCTCCACTCTAAAATGACCCACCTGTTAGACAGATTTAACACATACCTCCAAGCTCCTCCAGAGTTTTCAGAGTGTCAGCGCTGCATATAAACTTTCTCTCCACTTCCACACTCATCTGAAATGGACACACTGTCATCAACACCGCCACTACTGCTGCTGCAGGATCATGAGTCCATCTAAATTCACTCTGACTTACCTTCAAGCTGTTTTCAGTCTAACAGTCTAATTACTGGTATGTGGTTTAAAAATGTTCAGTATTACATTTTTTTGAATTATTACCTGGACACATATATGTATATACTTATAATCTGTATATAGTCTATACTATAATCTTATATACTGTATATGAACTCGTAATAAGTATATACATATAATATATATATATGTAATATATACATACAAAGTAAGGCAACATTTCTAATAATAATAATAGTAGGAGTAGCAATAATAACAAAGTGAATGTCCACTTGTAATAGATTATATCTATCAGTGGTCCTGAGCTTCACTTTGGAATTTAACCCGGATCCCTCAACGTGTTCACATGTATCCCGTTATTCTCCTTGATTACGAAATGAATATCGCCATTACTACTTTAGATTGTGCACAAACACTTGTCAAACACTAACAACACTGGTACACAGTAGTAAACAGTGATAGAGCTTTCCAAGCAGGCTCCATTCATTCAGTCCACGCAGCTAACGTAGGGTGACAGCACGAACCACGAGTGAAATCCCCACCAACTCCACGGCTGTGCGTGTAAAAAACACCGAGGATCAGCTCCGCCAGCGGCTTCACAGACCTTCGCGTGTCGGGTCCTAAAATCCGTGCAATTCGGCGTCTAAATCGGAGCGATAGATGAAAGTAGGCGGATGCTACACGTCAGCTAAAGTGTAATTGTGCACAGGCGCAGTGGCGGGCAGCTATGGGGAGCATTACCTCTGCTGCCCCAGTAACGCAGGCGGCTGGGTCACAAATGGTGCAGTTTTAATCCGCCCTTCGTTGTCAATTTACCCGCATGGATTCCCCTAGCCCACGGGAGATTGCAGTGGGGGAAACACGCGTGGCTCTGCCGTCTTTAAGGTCGTCACAGCAGGCAGGCACGCACACAGACAGGCGGGACGGGGGACTTCACTCCTGTTCACCTTTAATGTGAGAATGAGGAAGGTTTAATATTAAAGGGAGGGGCGGAGCACAGAGGAGGGCGATGGGCTCCGAGTAATCCCCGGACTTGAATGGACCCAAAACAGACACTGATCCGGGATCGATGGTCGGCGGCCGTCGCTGATGTAATCCCGATATTAGATTGGTGTGATTGGTGATATAATGCTTTATCTGCGCGTCGCCGCTGTGTGAATGTCGGCGGCCAGCCTCGAGGGGAGCTGTGGTGTGTTTACTACAGGGGCGAGGGAGGGGGAGAGCCGGAGAGGAGAGGGAGGAGGAGGAGGAGGAGGAGGAGGAGGAGAGGGGAGGGCAGGAAAGAAAACTTTTCACTTCTGAGGAGCCACGGACGAAGCGTGTGCGTGTGTGCGTGCTGGAGCGGAGACCATGCAGGTAAAACGCATTAGCTAATTGCTCTCAACTTAATTAAAATGCGCCGCTCCGCTCGGTTAATTGCGCCGCTTTCGTGCGGGAGGGTGGCCTGCGACTGCCGGGGACACCGAGGGGCGACGGTAGCGAGCCTGCCGCTGAGCCGATCCCCCGCACCAATCCAACATTAAACCCAAACTTTTTCCTCCGCTCCGTCTCTCGCTCCCGTCTCTGCTTCGCCCCGACGCCACCCCCACCGTCGGGGCCCGGCCGCGGCGCACGTACCTCCGCTCCGGCGCTCGGTGTCTTCTACTCGGGGGCGAAATGATAGTTTACATGGACATGTGTTGCACCCAAGTGTTGTTTAAGGTGCGGATTCCAGCGCTAGGACGCAGCTAAAGGGGGGTCTCCGCAGGGCGGGGGGCGCACACTGGGAGCCAGAGGAAGGGGGAGGCAGTGTTTTCGAACACATCTGTGAGCGGAGCCACGTTCGTTAATTAAACGGCTGTGTAGGCCTCGCTCTGCTCAGCGGCGGCGGCGGCGGCGGAGCGGCGCTGCGTGCCCTCCACGAGCGGGGCACGGAGCTAACGCGAGGCCGAGGTTTGTGAGCAGAAGTCTGGCTCGTGGAGGTACTTGTGCGCGCGCGTGTGTGTGTGTGTGTGTGTGTGTTGTTTTTCGTCCTTCCTTCCTTCCCCGCTGTAGCAGTTGGTTGTTGCCGGAGCTGCAGTTCCCACCTGGACCGGGCAGAGTTTTTCCGGGGGGAGGGGGTGCAGTTAATTATCTGTCTGCTAACAGGCTAGCTAGCAAAGTCACACGACTGTTGGAGCTGTCTGATTTTGAGGGCTTTATGAGTTTGAACGGAGGAGGGACGACAGCCAGCGGAACCGACGCCTGTCAGGGCAAACGAGCGGCGTTCACTGCGGGATTATGCCCACTCTGCTCCGGTAGCAGCTCGCCCCGAAACACCGCTGTAATGCGACGTTTCACACACTGCCGAAGCCTAGCTGCTAGCTAATTGATTCATCTCTTCTCGGCATTGCTAATTAGACTTCTCGTTAATTAGCCAACCTTGCTCAAAGAGGCATCGGTCTACTTTGGTCTCGGCTTTTAATTATGAGCTCGTGATTAAGGGGAGGCTCTAAAGATGGTATGGAGTGCAGATGCAGTCTGCTCGGGACATTATGTGGTGGCATTACCCCGCTAGCCTGCTAATTGGCATGGGGAGGAAGTGAGGACTGTAGCTTCGGTGGCGTTGAACCGCCGTCTGACTGCACCTCGGGCTGACGGCTGTTTGCACCGATCCGGACTTCACGGGAGCCGAGTATGATGTTGGATCAGAGTAAACATGTTGGCCACATGCTCTCTCAAGTGGTCAAAGAGTGGAGGGGGTCGAGGAGCGGTGCAGGGGCTTTTCTCTGATTGTAAATTGTCAGGCAGCACATGTTATCATTTGCTGCCTCTCCCCCGGTCTGTTCTGCATTTAATAAATGTATGTGCTCGTGTGATATTGGATCAGTGTGTGCTGCAAGGCTGTGGATGCAGAGAGGACTGAGGCAATGGTATTTCTTCAATCTGGAGCCCACTTTATTGTGGTGCATTGTAAAACCTACTGGAATCATTATATGGACTACTTTTCAAAGACAATTGCATTATTGTGTGATTTGATTGACTCACTCCAGACATAATATTGGGGGCCTCCCTGCACAACTGTGGTTAATGTTTGAATTAGAGCCACGGATTAAACTTAAAAGGCCCCAAACACTGAGCATGGCTTAGTGTTACTGTTGCACGCTCAATGTATTGGGGCGCAGATCATGGCTATGTGCGATAGATGCCGGTCATAAATATCTCCTTATCTTGATCTTGTTCACATGATTGTTGTCGTCTGTTGTCGCTGATGAACAGTGGGTTCTCCAAAAAGGAGAACCCACTCTAACGTGCCCTCGTGTTGTCTTAATTCCAGGAGGAGTCTGGAGAGACAGTGAGCAGTGAAAGCAATGGGGTGGACGAGTGGCTGTGCCCCCTTTGCCAAAAAGGCCAAGCAGACAGATCTTCCCTGTCACACCATCTAACAGAGCAGCACAGTGTACTTCCATCGTGTGTCGACAAGCTGCTGGACATTGTAAGTATGCCCCTGCGCATCCGTCTGTACGCACGTGCTCGGAACCCGCTGCCGTTTGAGTGGAGCGAAATGAGTTGAGAATGAGTTGATCTTTGCTGTGTTATTCTGTCGGCTGTGGCCATCACAAGAGGGGCACGCTGGTCAAAGCGGACCATACTCGGGTAGACTGTGGTCGTTTCTCTCATTCCGGGTCGGCACTAAGAGGCCTGATGTACGCCTTCGATATACGCGACACCTCTTTACACCGCCACTTCCTGCCTGGACCGCATGGATCCACGCTGTCACGTTGTTCACCCCAAGTCCTGCTCCTACTGTCCTGAGCAAATGACAGCTTAATTCCTCTGCTCTGCGCTGAAAGGAGTGGCACCCAGTGTGGTTTTCTGCTCCTCCAGCCCATCGAATTCAAGATTCTGCATTTTGTGCATTTATAGATGCTCACCCGCAGGCCTCTGTTGTAGCAACTGGTTATCTGACTCACTGTTGTCCCCCCTTTTATCAGCTTACATGAGTCGGTCCAGTCTCCTGAGGTCAACAAGGCATTTATTCCCACATAACTGTCACTGTAGAGATACAGTAGTTTACCTTGGAATTCCAGCAAATCATTGGTTCCCGACAGATTCAGATAAGGTCCTCTCGCACCATCAACAATGTCATATTCAAAACCACAGAATCAACTTCTCTAATGCTCAGTTTGAACTTAAGTATATCGTCTTTGCCATGTGCACATGCCTAAATGTTTTAATTGCTTCCATGTAATTGGCCAAGTAAATATTTGTTATGGGGGAGTTGAAAAGGTGTAGTGCAACTGTTTTTTGCTCTGCACAAATACTATACCGTACACCATGACTTTTTGTTTTACTTAAAGCATATGTCCTCACTTAAAGCATAAGCGTATGGACCACTGTTTTTACTTGCTGATTAAAAGTAGTTGCACAAACATATATTGATGAATTGCTGTAAATGAAGATTTATATATTTTTTAGATTTGGTGTCATTGGTGTCAAGGAAGCAGAGATGAAGAGGGCTTTAGATTCGATTCCTCCCCTTTAGGGCACCCGTCACAAACAATGCAGAAAGGATGGGAGGTGTGAGAGAGTTATGAAAAAGTCATGGTGATGTGGCAGAACCAGGGATACGGTTCCCATGAATTAGCTCACATGTTTGTAATGACTCTAAATTCACTACAAAGATTGACTGCCTTGTAATTGTCTTTTTTTCTTTTTGTCTACAATGTGTTGTATGTATCCATTTGAGAAAGAAGATGGAGATATTGATTCATCAATAGCCTCCTGTGGCTGCTTTTTTTTCTCTATTACCACATAACGTATTAAAACGAATACTCTAAACAATGCGTCGTTAAAGTGGTAAAAACATGGTTTAGGTCTCATCAGCTGTTGGCAGGTTATCTTAATGCAAAGATTTATATCAAAGCTATTGACAAATTACAGACTTAATCACAGTATTGGGCGATCCTTAGCACATCTAAGAACTGAATGATTTAAAACTGAATTGCTCCCTTATTTCCTCATAATCTTGCAGCTACAGAGTGAAGGATTTAGTGACCTTTTATTGGTGAAGGTACAAGCTGCAGCCAAGCACACCTTACCTCACCCTTCCTTTCCAAATATGTAGTGGAACCAATAGTTCAGTTAGACCTTCAGTTATAATTAAGTCAGTGATTAGTTTTTCCCCTCTGGGCTCTTGTGAAAACATAGCAGTGAGGCCCCATAGCGAGGATGTGCACACTAAACGTGTAGGTACGAGATACATGGGCAGGAAAAACAACAACATTTGTATTCAAGTGATCGCACACTCAAAAATATCATATTTAGTGACGTAAACGTCTGTTGGTCAAAATGAAGATGATGTCATCTAAATCCTACACACAGGACCACCTTGATCCTTTAGTTTTGCATTGTTTGAGTTCTGAGCTGGGACATTGTTCTGTTTTCATGGGTTGTTTGTGCAGATTAACTATAGGCAGTCAGTACATTGGAATATTAATTCTTGGGATTGGCTAATTACAAAGTCAATTCATTTTCAAATGAAAGGTAAGCCAAGGGAGTCACTTGGAGCACAGTCACACCCAAATGAGGTGTCACTCATCAAACTCGACTGATCTGGAAGGAGCGGGGGGGTTATGGTTATGTTTCCTGATTCCTCTCTTTCTTTTACAGGCTGTTCAAAAACGGAGTGCCAGCAGAAAGGAGGAGAACAGAAGTCTTCAAAAGTCTTTCGGTAAGCCTTGAAAACGATAAACGCTATCTGTAGGTTATCCTTAGGCTCTCAGGTTTGGATTTTGATGACGGGGCAAGTTTCTGATTCATCTGAGAAATGTTTTTAAAGTATTGAATGTACGGTCTAATGGCATCTAGTGGTGAATCTACACGTCGCAGCTTATTCCCCCTTTACCTCACTGTGTGGCTGAGAGCATGTAAGAGAATCTATGACGGCCTTCAGTTATGTAGCTTCCGCTTCTCATTAAAAGTACAAATGTATTCAGTCTGTCCATTCTGGGCAATAGTAAACACATTGTGGTGTAACATGGCACCTACCGTGGACAGGACCCTCCAAACGCAGATCTCTATTAATCACTCATTAATGTGTAATGAAGGGAACAATGCATTCACTCTGGTGACTAAACACGAACTAAAACATAAATATTTTGTATTTCAAGAAGGAAAAGTAAGATAAGAAATCCTTACATATTTGTTTACAATGTTGGTACTTTAATCTTACAACCTGGACCTTTTCACCGTTGTGGTAAAAGATTTATCCAGGAACATGTAGCCATTCTCAGGCGGTGCTGTAAATGACCAGGTAAACAGTTTTGTTTTCCTTCTATCAGATTCTGAATCCTCACAGTCAAAGACCACCGAGGACATCGGGACAGAACCCTTCCAATCGAGCAGAAATTCAGACACTACCCCAACACCTGGAGACAAAGCGATGGAGGAGGAGAAAATAATGGAGCAGGAGGGAGGCGAAGCGGCGCCTGAGCCAGAGGAGGAGGAAAATCAACTGGCAGGAGCCAAACTTCGAAATGCAACTGAAAACGCAGAAACCCCCGACTCCAGTGAAAAGTCGGTTGGTAAAAATGGTGTGCCAGCTGAAAGTAACACCCGCTTATTCAAATGCAATGCCTGCCTGGAAAGTTTTCCCAGCAAAACTGCCTTGAGCGTCCATTACAACTCTGCATCCCACATCCAGAGGATGACGACAGGCTCCGCGAAACAAAGCGGGGAAGGCGATTCCCAATCGTCTCCGGTCTCTGTTCTGACTCGGCCATTTATAACAAACAAACCCTACCAGTGCGCTGTATGTCGTGTCTCTTACAATCACGCCATCACCCTCGAGAGCCATATGAAATCTGTCTTGCACCAGACCCGCAGCAGGAATGCTGGAATTGTTGCACAAGCTGCGAGCAGTGCAGCAGCCGCTGCCGGTTTAGCAGGCAGCACCCCGGCGGCTCCAAACACTGGAGTGAGCACATCTGGAAATGCGTCCACACAACTAGTGACCAGCACCAACTGCGCTGCTCCTGGAGCCATGATGGTGAGCGCAACGTCCGACGGAGAGCAACTTCAGACTTCACAAGTAGCTCCCTCCCTCCTCACCTCCCCCGTGGCCTCAGCTCAGGCAGTGTCGGCCTTCCTCACCCTTCTCACATCCAGTCCAAACACCCTCTCTCACTCCCTCCTCCCCTCCCTTTTCGCTGCCGGTGCCTCTCCAGCTGCAGCCGCACATCAGCTCGTGCCTCAGCCTCAAATGGTCATGCCCTTGATCTTGAACGGGCTGCAAGCCCAAACTCAGCAGCACCAAGAGAACCAGCAAGGCCAGCTCCTAACCCAGTGTGTGCCATTTGTAGGTCTCAGCCCAGCCCAGCAAGCCCTCCTAACCCAAAGACTTAGCAGCTTACAGAGCCAGTGGCCCTCCGCAGGACTTCCGCCAAACACGCCACCTGGCGCGGAAGAGCAAAAACAGACTGAAAAGAGCGATGGAGAACAGGAGAGCAAGGGGAGTGAGGAGACGGTGGAGGAGAAGGTCTTAGCTCAGACCAAGGACGGCGAGAACGGGATGACACTCGACAGTGAAACAAAGAAAGTTAGAGGGGACACTAAAGACGTACAGTGTCCAAATATAGAAAGAAAAGTGACAGCGGAGAATAGCGAAGACAACGGGAAGGCGCATAGAGACGGCGCAACCGACGGAGAGCGCGCGACGAATCAGTTGGACCTGGAAGGTGATAAAGCGGCTCGCCTGAACCTCTCCCCAGCGGCCACCGAGATGAGCCTCCGCAATAACAGCCTCTCGCCCTCTGCGTCTGTGCCCAGCACCGCTACCCTCAGTCCAGTCCATCTGAACTTGACGCTTAGCCCCGATTTGACCCCTCAAAAATCACACGTGGGGACTAGCCCCTGTGGTTCTGCGGGCACCCCAAAATCCAGTCCAATTGTAAATGCCTTAACTAACAACCAAATTCGATCCCATTGTAATACAATGGGCTCATTGTACACAGACCTCCCAGTGCTGACAGAGTTTCAGTCTGAGGTTCTCTGGGCGTTCTTTGAGTCGCGTAGCGAAGCTGATGCCGCGAGTCCTCCTCACGAAGACTGCGAGGCGCTGGGCAGAGAGGTGGGGCTTTCTGAGAGCGAGGTGCGCAGGTGGCTGAGTCAAGCGCGTCAGGCCAAACGGAGGCACAGGGCCACAGGGGGAGGTCACCTGCAATGTTTGAAAGGATTCACAAGGCTCTCCCAGAGTTTTGAAAATGACTACGACGATGAGGAAAACTCACTGATTATAGCGGAAGGGGAGGACGATGCTGAAGCGTCGGGTAGTCAGGCGATGGATTTATCCAGTACAAGAGGGAAACGCAGACAGAGAGACTTTAGAATAGAGGGACAGGGAGATTTCTGTCTCACTTCTGACTCTGAGAATGAGGTCTACACCTCTGTCATTGTGTCTGATGAGGAGAGTCAAACTGGGTCTCTGAGGGAGGGCACTGAGAGCTCCTTTAAAGGTGAAACGCTGCGGGAGGTCCACGGTGATAAAGGGCCAGTCGGAGGAAAGGTCTTGCGCTCCACGACTGTGTTTCTGTCGGACGCAGAGGAGGAGTACGAAGACGAGGAGGGTGGAGGAGGTCAGAGGGCCAGAAGGAAAAAACGAAAGGGGGAGTTTGAGCGTGATGAGGTGGAGGTGAAGAAGGAAAGACAGGACTCGGATGTGGATCTAGAGTTGGAGGCCCAAGGGGATCCTCCGAGTACCCAGTCCCACTCGATGTACCATGCCGAGATTCCCACCAGCGCTCTGCACTCGCTTCCATTGTCTCTCACTCACTTTTCTGCTCAGTTCCTCAGCCCATATGTCCTCTCTCTTACACCATCAATGTTGGGGGATGCCAGCAAACTACCCATCTTTTCCAATCCGCCAACCATCACGCGCTTCTCGAGCTCTCTTCTGTCACAGTCGCTCTCCTCCCAAGCATCTCACTACCTGTCAAACGGTGGAGACTGCGAATCTGCCTTGGACCTCAGCATGGGGAAAAATAGCTCGAAGTCTGCGTCCTCCTCGTCATCACTGGCCGATAAAATCGCAGCACAGAAGGGGCAGCTGTTGGATGGGCTTGGCCTCAGGCCCACATCCAAAGGTCTGGTCGTCGTCCAAGTCAAGCCTGAAACTGTTAGTTCCATGCCGACCTCCAACAGCAGCATGAGTCTCATCAACTGCAATAACATGACAAAGCCTGGTATATACATGAGGGCGTCAGAGAAAACAAACAGTACGTTTTTGGAAAGGGAACGAGAAAAGGAGAGGGAGAAGGAAAAGGACAGAGAGACGCAGCAGAGAAAAGCCAAAGGAAAGCGCTATCGGGATATGCGGCGCTCCAGAACCATCATTCAAGCTGAACAACTTGACATCCTGTACGGCTGCTACTTCAAAGACCCGAATCCTGGAAAGCACGAGTTTGAGCAGATTTCAGAGTGGGTCCACCTTCCTAAGAAGGTTGTGCAGATTTGGTTCCAGAACATGAGGGCAAGGGAACGAAAGGGCGAGGTCAGGTTTATCAGTGATGGCACCTTGGCAGCCGTGGGCAAACCCCTCATCAAATTCACCTGGCCCCTGACCAAACCCATATTCTCCAACAAGCCTGCTTCAAACAATTCTGGATCCATAACAACCTCTCCAATTGTCCGCACACTGATCAAGACTGAGCGGGATCCTGTAAAGGAGCTGGGCAAACCAACCATGGTGAAAAAAATAACCCCAGTTCCCATAAAGCCTAAAGAAGTTGTCTCATCTACTGCAGTCTCTCCTTTGAGCAGCAGCAGCAGCAGCAGCAGCAGCAGCGTCCCTGCAGCTCAGCAGCAGCAGCAGCGTCTCTGCAGTGCCAAAGACCAAGCTTGAAAGCAACAGCAACTACACAATGGTCAAAGTTGCACCCAAAGTCAACTCCCCTGTCCTCTTGGCTCCACCCAAGGATCCGATCCCCATAGCCCCTCGACCGGCCCAGAAACGAAGGCTTGAGGCAGGAAGTGATGAGGAAAAGACCGATGAAGAGAGAGATGACGAGGAGGAGATGGCTACTGGACCGGGAACCACCAACCGCATGGTGCCCAAGTTGACCACAACCCCCATCAACAACAGGCCTCCTGCCACGACAGTAGTGCCACAAAAACAGAATGGGTTGAACTACTGGACCCCGAAGGTGCCCATAAAGATCAACACTCTGTCCAGAGAACAACTGGCTCTTCCTGCACACCTGCCTCCTCGCACCATCCCTCCGCCCCCCACCCCCAGCATCGCACCGGTCAGCCCCAACACCCCCAACTCTGCCAAAGTCACCAGCCCCTCCACGCCAGTCATGGCCAAATCGAGCCCGACTGAAAGCGGCCTCCTCCCCCACTCATCCAGCCGCAGGCCACGCACACACTTGTCCTGCCTCCAGCTGTCCATCCTGCAGTCCTGCTATGAGACCTGCGCTCATCCTAACGCCATGGAGTGCGAGGCAATCGGCACGGAGCTCAGTCTGCCGCTCAAAGTCGTGCAGATCTGGTTCCAGAACACGAGAGCCAAGGAGAAGCGTTGGAGGTTGCAGCAAGAAAAATTGGTAAGTGGGATTAAAAAGTGTTTTTTGTCTTTCACAGACAATCGTATACAAGTGCGCAATGACGCGCTGGAGGGCAGGAAACAGTTTTGTATGACAAGGAGATGTCAAATTATTGTGCAGATGTTTTTTTCCTTTTGACTTGAACACAGAATGAAGGCATTAGATTGAGGTCATGTGTGGTTTGTCTCCGTGGAGGTTGCCTTGCTGTACGACCACAGTAGTCCTGAATTTTGAAATGACAAGTCGAGGCTTCTGAAAGTTCTCATACAGGCTTGTAATGAATTCAGCTGTTCAACAAATAGCTTCACCACCAGAAACCAATATATCCTATTCATGTAATATTGGTGTAATTCACTCAATGAAAATGTACGGCTAGGATTGCGGTTGAATAGCTGAACGTCTAGACAATCCTACATGTCTGTCTCATCCTTACATTTGAAAAGTTGGTCACTTATAGAATCTGCACTGAAAATGTTTCAAGATACTGGAGAGAAATTGGGCAGTGACCTCCACAAAATTCCGAAAATCTGACTCTGTAACTAAATGTGTTGAATTCTTGCCTGACCATCCCTCCACCAAATTTGGTGCAGCCAGTTGCGTGCGGCGGTGTGGCGCTGCTGAGGAGTTTAAAAACAGATGCATGTGAATCCTAAACCCCTCGTGGGTAAATGAAAGCTTTAGGAATGATCATGTTGTTGCCGATTGAGCCTTTTATTAAACCTTCTCTTCTCTGTCCCTGTCCATCACCGCACCCTTCTGTTCCCAGTCTCCTTTGTCCCGGGAGAAGGTGGACCTGAGCGCAGGAAGCTACTTGCAGTACAGCGCTCTCAAAGCCAATCGTCCCATCCTGCCCAAACCCGTTCATCTAACTATTACTGAACCTGCAGCTTCCCCGGTGGCCGGCCAGTCGGTGCCAAAGGAGACCTTGACGGGACGCTGCGACGCATGCAACGTCACCTTTGAGTCCCGGGCTGCAGCGAGGGCCCACGTCTTCTCCCCGCGCCACCTGGCAACCCTGAGAACCACTAACTTTGGCCA
Organism: Chascanopsetta lugubris; assembly: GCA_016785325.1. Classification (NCBI taxonomy): domain Eukaryota; kingdom Metazoa; phylum Chordata; class Actinopteri; order Pleuronectiformes; family Bothidae; genus Chascanopsetta; species Chascanopsetta lugubris. Next base: position 69,588 of record JAFBJT010108894.1, read on the forward strand.
GCCGGTAACACTCGTCAACAAGAACGGCACCGGTAACGGCGGACCCGGAAGTGCTGCGCCAGGCCCACTGGTGTCTCAGGCCGCTCCGCTTAACAGTTCGGGCGCCGGCTCCGGAGCAGAAATGCTTCTTGAGTCGCCTCCACCGACGACTGCCACCAGCAACAGTTAAAAAGACTCAGATCAGAATTGGTCTGCACACTGACTATTTTTGGACCCGTTTGGGCTCCTCAGATTTTAATAAACAGAATTGAGCACTAATCAAAAGCTAATATTGTTAGTTTTTGAAGCTGGCTCCCTCTGCACCTGCTACCCCTTGCTCAACCTTCAGTGATTGAAATCCGTTAATCTGTAGAGTTCACCTGGAATCCAACCCAACAGCAGACTATCTCCATGCTGCTCCCCACGTAATCAGCTGCTGTCTGATTAGCGATGAACGAGCTTCCCCTTGATCCCAACACACACGTTTTCTCCCAAACCTTTTGGTCCCAATCCTGTGGTTATATAAAACTTTACTTCACTGACCTTCCTATCATTTGTAAAGGCACTCAGCTTGCCATGCTTGAACCGTTCTCCTCTAAAGACTGATGCAAAAGTATTTCCTCTTTGAAAGTGGCCATTTGATGGTGGGCCCAGAAACACTTTTTTGGGATAATAACGAAATACTCAAATTAGTAACTCCCAGTTTGCTCCTGTGGAATTGCTTTTTCTTACGCCTCCTTTCACTTTTAGAGCAACGTTCGCTTGAAGAAACGGGACTGAACCATTTAAAGAGGATTAACCGGTAATGACTGACACCTGCCACCTTTTAATTTGCTATGGCAGTGTGATCAGGCGAGAGTTGTCTACTGACTTGGGATATACTATATATATATATTGAAAAAAAAAAAAAGAGGTACTTCGGAGAAAATAGGGCTGTTGAATTGTCCCCATTTACGAGTTCGCAGTTTTCACGACAATCCAAATAGATAGGGCAAAAAGAGGCTGAGGGAAGCTGAATCCTGGCATATGGCACTTTGACACATTTTACATTGTTTGAAATGTTTTTAAGCATTCTAATGCAAGTGTCTTTTTATGGGAAGATACAGCAATGCATGTTGGATGCCTTAATATAAATCACATGAAATAAATTTGTTTTTCTAGTCCAATTAAATGCTTTAGGTGTGAAAATGGTATTTTGGAAGAAAATTGACCTGGGGACAGTGAAGAGCTCTGATCCAAAATGGCCTCTTGATTTTTTTTTTTGTTGAATGTTGTGCTTTGTCTGGGACGTAAGGAATCCTGCCTGTAAAGTTCTCATCATCCTCATCGCCATGGACTAAATCTTCCAACTCTCCTGCTTTTTCCAACAAATCTGTTTTTTGTTTTTTGTTTTTTTTACTTCCCTCCCAAAATGTTTGGATCATAGCTCTTCAAACCTGATGGAAGATGATATCTTCACTTAGTGTGGGTGTGTTAAGAAATATAACGGCCTTAAGAGGAAACTCCACCAGGTACATCGGCTGAAGCCCCAGGTGACCCTTGTGTAACGCTTGTGAATTTAATTCAGGCACAGATGGATTCATTTGCTGTTTGCGGTTTTCCATCAGTTCAGAAGATGAATTTAAGGCTCCATTCTATTCGATATATTATTTATACAAATGACAATACAAGCAATTGAACATCGGGATAACAGATTTTTATTTAGGTCAAATCTAAACCTCTAATATTAAAAGGGGCTTGAGACGGGCTGTTTTTGTCCCTCCCACATTATTCAGAGAGAACTCATCCTGGTGAGGCACATTGCTGTGAAAAGACCCAACACCTGGAAACCAAGACAAGGGAGAAGGTTGGGTTTTTTCCATCAGTATCCTGAAGGGACACGCCAGGCTATAAAGCAAAAATTGGGAAACATTAAAAGTGTTGACTCAGAGCTAATAAGATGGTGCTGTGTTGAAGGACACATAACATACTAAAGATGTTTTCCTTCAATTTAAGTTGTATATTAATGTTACTATTGATAGTTTTAACTAAAAAAATGCAAAATGAAAACATGAACTCTTTTGTAAAGAAATATATTAAAAAAAACTGATATTCCAAAGTAATCCTCCCCTTTGCTTTTCTGTCATTCAAAAACCAAAAAGCTATCTTGAGGTCGACAGAGAAGCAGGAGAGGTGTTCATAAAAATGCAAACTGTAAAGGTCATCCCACGGCTTGACACTTGCACTACTAGTCCACTATTCTTTTTGCACAAGCTACAGACATTAAAAAAAGAACACAGCCATTAACACGACGTTAAGAGTCACTCAGTGTGGGTTTTTATGCCTGAAACGAGGAGGGTGGTAATAATGCGCTTTCATGACCAATTCTTTGCGCTCCTGTTGTAAACTACTATATCTTGTCTGTCAATCAAGGACTGCAGTGCTTGGACCTCAAGACCGGGATTTCTCTCACACACACACACACACACACACACTCAAAGATTCTCTCACACACACACATACACATACATGGTGTTGCACTGTCCAAACTAGATAGGTTTTTATGGAGATCTGCTTTTTATTCTCTTATGTTTTGTCACTTTGGTTATCACTATTGTTATAACTGTACTACTACTTATACGATTTATCATTACTACTCATCACTGTTTTTGATTATTCTTGATTCATAATGGTTTTTAAATGCCACCTCTGTTCAACAAGAGTATGGTATTCCTTTTGAATATTGAACAATAATAGTGGCAGTGTTGTTAAGAACTGTTAGATTTTTGATTAAGCTTATTTTTTTCTCCTCACTTGTACCTGCCTTTTTGTGTTTGGTCTCCATTATGCTTTCTTTGATATACAGAAAAAGAAATAAAATCAGTTGAACAACAGTATATTTTATTGATGTCTGCATTGGGAGTAAATGTGCAGTGGGTGGTGGAATGGAACCTGAAACGATTGCATAAATGAGTTCATGTGTGTAGAATCACCCTCGTGTACAACATACTGTTTTTATTACATAAGAATGAGCGCGTTGTATTGCATCAGCAGTGGCACCTCTCTATGGAAGCAGCCATTTTGTAACACCGTGTTTTTACAGTATAACTGAGAATTGGCAAACTAGATATTTGCTCCGAGAGAGTTGAGGGGTGTTGTGCTGATGTTCCCCACTAGAGATGACAAAATCTGACATTCCGTACCTTGAATTTTTAACATTTAAATGGAGTGTGATCTTGTGTCGGATGGTTTCCATGACTCCAGGTAAATAATGCTTAATGTTTGTGGTCGTGAAGGTGCATAATGTAGAATTTGGTGACATCCAATGGTGATGTTGCATGTAGTAACTGAGAGCCCCTCACCTCTGGTGTAGGAGAAGCTAAAGTTGCTTTCAGTTGTCATCACAACATCACATCAAAAGAGGTTTGTCAGTTTGTCCCTTCTGGTCCACTGTAATCACATGGTGCAACCAGGTGACCTTCATACAAAGGACCTGCTCCAGTTGGTAATATTAAGGACTCAGTCCAGCGTGTGAAGTCCATCTGAACATCCACACATAAGATCAAAGCGATGACTCTGTCATACTCTTACCTGCATTTTAGGCATTTAGACCTTTACACTCTGGACCTTGTCATGTGCTGGTTGTGAAATTGTTGAAATAGAAATCTTGGCACAAAGTGTGAAATCACTAAGGTTATATACATTCATCAAAATACCCACATGTGATTATTTTGTAATTGTTCCACCAATAGAAGTGTCAAAACAAATCTGACGCACTGTACCTTTAATTCGAGGCATGTACCTGTGATCGAAAGAGTCGTGCCTTTGATTCAAGGAGAGTGCTCATGGTTACAGGGAGCAGGCCTTGGCGGGCCAGCGCGTGGGCCTTCATGCAGAACTCCTCCATTCTTGTGGAGTCAGAAATGTGTTGCTGATTTCAAGTCCGCTCACGCCAGTGTAGAATTACATGACGACCATCGATCCAATTAACAATTGGCTCGACCAATAGAGTTATGTCGCTCTGTGTTTGATTGACAGGGAGTGAATCCAATCAAAGTAGCGTATCGGCTGTGGGAACCGGAACGTCCTGCTGGGTCACCCAATAAGAACAGGGCAGGCGCCATTGAGGTTTTTGAAGACTCATATGTTGACCAATGGGATTGCGAGTTTTGACGGCCGCAGTGCCGCGTGGCTCCACCCTCAGCGCCCATGTCTGGAGTAGAGGGACGGTACGGCGTCCTCGCCTTTCCGTGTACACATTTTTTTTAGTAAATAAACCGGGAACCGGGACCAGTACCTGGAGGCAGCGGGTCAGACGGTAGCCCCTGGCCTTGGACGAGTGCCTCTTGAACAGCGACCGGAACTACCTCCCGCAGTTTCTTCCCAATTTTAACTTTCGAGAGCGGCGTTTTCCGCCGTTTTTTTCTCTCTCTCCGTCGCCCCGCGCACTCTACCCCCCGCGTGAGAGTCGGGGCCTGACGCGTTGGTTTGGCCACGAGGAGCGAAGGTACAGCTGGAACAGGGCGATGGCGGAGTTCGGCAACGGACTGACGGAAGAGTCCTTATTAGACTCTGATCCCGGGCATCCCGAGCTCGAAGACCCGGGCGTCGGTGACGAAGAAGCGGGATTAGACGAGGGAGAGGCCGCGATTGAAGACCCGGTAAGTGAAGGGCATTGTTCGAGCCACGGTGGAGCTCACATGGAGACCGGGCTACACGCTCCGGTCCTGTCGGGTCGGTTTACGAAGCAGGCGGCGGGCTTTGGCTCTTGCCCTCGCCCTTCTCGGGTCACATGCCATATGCGTTACCGCTGTCGCCTTGTCGACATTAACCGCCATTGTGGTTCACGCAGTGCAGTAAAAATGGGTGGTGACATGCGTGTTGCCGGCAGCCATCTTGGCGCAACAGCGGTACCAGTTTCTCTGCGCCAGGGAGCAGCTCGAGCCGCTCGTGGAGAGAAAAAAACCCTCGTCGCGAAAAAATATGCGAGACGGAGAAGCAGGAGAGCGTCAGGGGCGAGGGTAGGACAGGCCGACCGCCGCCGCTCCGACACTCCACCTCAGACGGGACGACGAGCTGCTGAGCGGTAACGGCACCTTTTCATCTCTTCACCGTCACCTTTTATTCGGCTCGTGGCTGCGCCTCCGGGGCAGGGCTGTGCTCCGGCTCATGACCCGTCCGTGGCTGGCTATCGTTGTCCCACCGAGGCGTCGTGTGCTGCGGCTGAAATGACCAGCGACCAGTCGGCCATTATAGCCAGTCTCACCATCGCAAAGTACATTTGCAACCGGAGCAGCGCTTAGCATGTTAGCTGTGGTTCTTTGGACGGGCTAACCTCGGCTCTGCTTAGCTAACACCCCCCCCCCCCCCCCCCCAAAAAGCCCCCCCCCCCCCTAACAAAGCTGGGGTGGAGATGGCTCCCATGCACCTGACCACCTCTGAGTGTCGGGCATCATGAGACGTGGTGATGGTGTGGGTGACACGTACACCACCATTCCATCGCAGCACCACACAGGGCTGATGGTGAACGGTCCACACACCTTCTCCCCCAGTGCCCGTCCAGGACAGAGCAGACGTGCAAGGCAGCAGCGGTGTGGGGGGCTTGGTATTGTAGCCTGTTTTGGTGGCAGGGAGGGGACGGTCACAGAATATATGCGACAAAACAACGGGGGCTTCACTGACTGAGCCCCACTGAGTCTCTGTAAGGACCCTGCTCCGAGAAATGACGGAGGATCTGCATTATGCTGACATGGGATGTGCGCGACCACCATGTGTTGTGCTGCACATTGGCCGTTTGACTACATCTCCATCTGCGTCCATGAAGCCTTTTGGCCTCACAGGCTCCCGGTATGTGCAGCTGCAGCCACGGGTGGACCCCACAGTGCTGCAGTGCACCACTGTCAGACAAGGAGGGTCGTCTCCCCTCTCTGTGCTCACCACAGGAATGTTGAATGTGGTGCCAGTCCTGTTGTGTGTGGTTCTGACCCCATTACCCCGAAATACCTTTCTGATTATCTGCTTAATTGGATTAATGCTACAATCACTCAGTTTTTGTTGATTGATGCATTTTATTTATAGAGATAAAACATGTGCATGAACCCAAAGCCATGTTATAAATTGCATTTGGTAAGATGATAATTGTCTATATTGTACGACACCAATAACATGTGATGAGGGGGGTGACAACTTCTAAAGTCAGATTGCATTGTGAAAACAATAGTGTAAAAATGTGTGAGATGCAGTGTAGTTGCGTTGAAAGTGGAGCACCCCTTGAGTGTAGACTGTTACATTTGGGCACCAAGGTGGCACACACACACACACACACACACACACACACACACACTGTATCAAATCGTCATGATGCATAATATGCAGGGTTGCATTTCCTGGTGGTATTTTTTAGTGGGTTAGAATTCTTCCATGCAGCAGAATGGATGCATTGTGACACATGTAAAGTCTTCAGATCTCCGTATTGTATATTAGCTTTAAATGAAGCCGTGTGTGCGCTTTGCAGGAGCTGGAGGCAATCAAAGCTCGGGTCAGAGAGATGGAGGAAGAGGCGGAGAAGCTGAAGGAGCTTCAGAACGAGGTGGAGAAACAGATGAACCTGAGCCCCCCACCAGGTGTGTATATATCTTCTCCCCATCTGTCCGCCGTGTCTCTGCCATACCATAGCAATCCCCTACTTTTGTTCATAATCCAGTACCAATTTACACTATCTCCACTATTGTGTGTTTTCTTTTTTGAAAGAAATGTAAAATGCTGTATTGTACAGCCTGCTCTTATTGATAATGAAAAGGGAGTTGTAAGTATTCAGAGAAAAAGCAGATGGTAACACATTACAGGTCAACGGCACCACAAACTACAGCCTCAAATTCAACAATTCACTTAGCAGATGCTTTTATCTAAAGCGACGTACAACACAAGCAAAGACTTAGAAACGAATGAAATGAGATGATCACTTAGTTAGCTCAACTTTTACAATGCAGAGCTCTCTCCGAAGAATGGAGCAATGGCGCTGCGTTTCTTTCCTGTTTTCCCCTGAAATTGTGCCCAATTTTGGCAAAATTCGCCAGTTTCCAGCCGCACGGCGATGTTTTCCTCGCCGCCTTTTCCTCTGTTCCTCTGACCTCCGCTCTCAGCGGATCGATCTGCGCACACAGACGGGGGTCCGCTGGGTTCTGATCATGACTGTTGTCATTTAAAGAAACCTGCCTCCCCCGCCAGCACGTGCGCGTGAGCGTGCGCCGGCCCAACGCTGTGAACTGTGGGGAAACACTGCACAGCGAGCGCCATCCTACTCCAAATTCCTGGGGAGAGCCCTGCAATGACATTTTCAAAACCAAACACACAGATGATCGATTACACCTTTGTAACTCTGCAGTGTAAATGTCACTGATGTGAGCCTGAAACTGTGTTGGCTTGTTCTGAAGCTCAAGACACTCTGGACAATGCACAGCCTTTAAAAATGAGCGCAATCCAAATGTTTAGTCTCGTGTGTACGCCTTTGCAGTTGGCCCCGTGATCATGTCCATTGAGGAGAAGATGGAAGCAGACGGCAGATCTATTTATGTTGGGAACGTGAGTAACTGTCTTTGTTGTCTTGTCCATATGCTATTTCTGGCCACATTTGTCTCGTACTTTTTTAAGATATGTTGAACTAACACAGTCACCCTGAATGAAAGCAAAGGAATAAACTCCTGCAACCAGGGGCTATTATTATATTTTTGAAGTCTTCTGTATTGGCACTGCACTTGCAATGTGTTTACTGTCTTGTCTGGTCTGTTTCTTCAATGCACACGCTAAAATATTGAGAGTGCATCTGTTTTGATGTCGCCTCGATTCTTTTTTTTGTCTTGTGTCTACAGGTGGACTACGGTGCCACAGCAGAGGAGCTTGAAGCCCATTTTCATGGCTGTGGTTCAGTAAACAGAGTTACTATCCTGTGTGACAAATACACGGGGCATCCCAAAGGGTAAGACAACCATTTTAACCTTCATGCTGTAGATCATTTGTAGATGGCATGCTATCATAGTGTTATCTCTGATCTGACGATAGATAGTCACTTGGATCTAATATGGTGTTTTAGATCCCTCAAAATCGTGTGTGTTGTAGCCATGACTATTACGACCATTTTATCTGTGTGGATGAAAGTCTGGGTGTATTCCAGAAAGGGGCTTTAGTAAGTGAGGGGAAAGCCTGAGTTTTCAGTTACCATGGTGACAGTCTGTGCGACTCCAACCTGCTCACTGGCAGATTTCTTCAACAAACCACTTGCAATTCGTGTTCTACTGAGACGGAACAAACCCTTCGTCTCATTTCATACAATTAATATAGATCAGAACAGATCACCCGGTAACCTCTAAAATGTCTTTGTATCAGTCCACTTGCTGAAATCATTAGTCATTATATTTCATCACTTGATGCATGAGGATCTTTTTCCGAGTCTTTAAGATAAATGCACATTTCTCTTGTGGGGGGCATTAAAAGCAAAATGTGTGACACTGCGCTATAAGAAAATAATGGCAGTCTATAAAGTGTCCCTATTTTATTTTTCAAGTTCTTTAAAAAGAACATTGTCTAATAATAGATACTGTTTCTAAGAGAAACAGCTGGAAATGATGCAATATGACTTGAACTTGAACTGATTAATCGGTTTTAGTTGTTGGTTGCAACCGCATGAGTCTTTATTGAAAACGATGGAACAGAGTTTAGAAATATTCTTCTTTACCCCTTTAATGGCCGTGCTGCAGTTTTGTTTTTCATTAATGTCACACATTCATCTTTACAGCCCCCCTGAGTTCAAATGGAGGCATTGCCCTTTATTTTCCTGTTGCCATAGTGAGTTGAAGTATCGGAGCTCCTTTTGATGGCGGGTTTATTCATTCACTGGGTAAACACTTAACTCAGTCAACTGAACTAAGACCAAACATTCTCCACCCAACAAGTCAGAGTCTAAGTTTGATTATTATTATTTTTAAACCTGCTTTCTTTAATAGAATCCTCTGTAATCGTGGGCTTAGTGCAAAGTTGAAGTAACTCCCAAAAAAACCATTCTGGCTTTAAACAAAGGATTTGTTCACAAAATACGGCGTTGTTATTACAAAACATGACATCATCTGTCTGTTGCCACTCATCAACCCCATGAGTGATGCAGTTAAGTCTCCCTGTTATCATTCCGCAGGTTTGCCTACATTGAGTTTGCAGACAAAGAGTCTGTTAGGACAGCCATGGCTTTGGATGAGTCCCTTTTCAGAGGAAGGCAGATAAAGGTAAGAAATGACTTCTTCCTCGTAATAGATGATAACCGAAAGACTCGGAATGTGACGCAATGACACAAACACCTTTCAGACAGGCTGAAAAGAGGAGTAGCTCCTCTCTGTAATTCTTTCTAAGGTTTTGACTCTTTTATTCTACTTCTCTCCACAGGTGGGCGCTAAGAGAACAAACAGACCAGGCATCAGCACCACAGACCGCGGCTTTCCTCGGGCTCGCTTCCGATCACGGGGAGGAAATTTCTCGTCGCGTGCACGATACTACAGCGGCTATACGCCACCCAGAGGCAGAGGACGGGCCTTCAGGTGAGCCGATGCTCCTCAACCCTCACACTTTGAGCACAACCACACCTGCACGTATGCACTGGTAGAAATGGATGATAGGACAAAGAGGACAGGCCATGGGTTGGCTATAGAAGATGGATCGCTGAATATTTAGAGTTTTCTTTCAAACACCGGCCCATTAGAAAGACTGGGTGGATGGATACGTTGAGAGGAGGGTAAAAAGTCCCCGTTATAGTGGAGGTAAGTACAAACAGAGCAAACCAAATTTGTCACTATAACAATTATGAATATAGACTACGTTACTTATTTTAGTAACAGACCGATTTTTCAACACTTAATAATAAATATATTGAATTACATATTATTTTTAGGCTGACTGTTTGTATCAGAGCCTATAATAGAATCTGCTTAGAAACAGTATCACATTACTCATGGGTCTAAAGGGTTCATTGCATGACACATCTCATTAAACCATTTCATTGGTGGCAGATTGTCTCAGTGCACATCAGTCTGTTCTTTACAGGTATGTCATGCACTCTGCAAGGCTGCATACACACAAACACACTTCATAATGGAAATGATTGCTGTCTTGGCAGGCATCTCAAAAGTGAAACAAGGGACTTGTTTTCTTTTTTCTCACAGTTCCAGTAATGCCTTGTGATTTGATGTTGCTGTAGTTCAGTTGTATCTGATTACGACCCAAACAGGAAGCAAACAGGCGACGGCGCTGTGTTTTAACATAGAAATGCTGCAGGTAGTCTTAGGGTTGTTTGGATGACGTAAACGGCCTTTTCAAACTAAAGTGTGAATGTGGCTTAAATGTAATGCACCGTAGAAGGCACTGGAGTGAAACTGTGCTTAAACTATGACACTGAAAAATGTGTATTCCTTTTATAATTGGATGATTTCTGCTGAAGTGCAAAACATTCTGCATCAGAGTTTTGAACTGTTTGAACTCATATCACGTACTAACACTGATACTCCACCAGTAAACGTAATACTGCAGCTTGTGTTTATACCCGTATTAAAGCTATAGTTGGTGTGTGAGTGGTGTGATCCACAGCGAAAGACAGAAAAGGACCTGATGTGGATCAGAGTGTTGTGCACTGGGACTGGGAAGGAAAAACACGGGGATCACTTGTGTTTCGTGGGCTCTGTTGGAGATCTGCTGTGGGGCCCTGGGTCGATCACTGGGCCATGTGGGCTTTGTCACTGCTAATCTGCTGGTTACAACATGTGATTAGATCGCTCTCTGCAGTTAACTTCACATTGATGTGGCTCAGTTTCTGTTGATGAGATGACGCGAAAATGATGTGGGAGGAATGAACACCCTCACCCTCCGCCCCTTTATATGTAAACGCACTGCCGGCATTGACTAATCTAAACTAGTAATAATCTCACTCCGTGTCAGCCCCATAGTGGAGCTCTGTGTGTGGAGCCATCTATTTCCCCCTGTGGAGACTGAGGGGGGGGGGGGTGCCAGACATGTTGAACAGCATGCCAGCTTCCCCACTCGTGCACTGAGCTGTGACACAGATTCTGATTTCATCGTCATTGTTGTGCCTTTTACCAAAGAATGGATTCCAGACGCGAGATTATTTCAACAACCTTCTATTCATAGCAGTGAACCGTTTTCACAGTTGCCCTGGTGTAGCCCTGTTTTGCCTGTTTATCTTGTGTTTTTATTTCGTGGGGTGTATGTGCAGTTAATTCCCATTTCTGCATAACTGCCTTAAGCAACTGCATTGAAGGGGTTACATCTCGGTTCATTCCTGTGTGAGAGAGATTGTGAAGGTCAAGGTCAGAATCTCTAATCACTCTGTGTACTCCCACACATACCAACAGACCCTAACTGGGCTGCTTCTCTCACTCGGATTGGCCGAGCTGCAGGACCAGGCGCTATGTCGATTTATGAATTCTGGTCTCCGGGGGCCAGAGTGCTCATACTAATAAGTAGTATACTTGCTGAGTAACAAACTAGAATTTGCTTATGACAGTAAAAGCTTACACTTGATCGTCCTTTAAACCTTTTTGTTGTTGAACTTTAAAGCGAAGGTGTCGGGGTTTAGAGATGACACCCACAAAATCATAAACAGGCCAGCTAACCTGTACGGTGGGCGTCAGGCAGCACCTCCAAGGTGGCACAGAAATAGACTCGCAGCTGATGTGACAGACTATGACTCGTGTTATTTAGTTTGACCAAAGTTACCATCGTTACACCAGTGAGCCAAGCCCTTTAATCCAAATGAATGAGAGTGCAGTAGTGGAACTTTAATGCCTATTTTGACTGTTAAGTTAAGACCTCTCATTGTGGGTGCAGTGACCTATATTTCAGTCAGCCACTAGGGGGCAATCAAAAGTTTTGATGTGACTGTATGGCAGTAGTATATCAAGCTGAACAATTCAAATTAATTTGGCCAAAGTCAGCGTTGCTCTGACTTCACAACCCAATATTTTGGCTTTACTTCACAAAATCATCTTATTTTGTCCTGTAATTAAAACCAAAAATATACAGGATGTGTTTTATTTTCATATGGTCAAAGTGAGGACTGGCATCAATATAAAGGCGAACTGCTCTGTTGCATTGTGTTGAACAGCTCGTCCACTTACTCTGGCCTTGATCCCTTTGTTAGTGGTTTCATCAGGACTTCACTGCTCAGCAGCAGGAGACAAAGTCAAACTAATCACACTCCTCCGGTGCCTCGTCCTGTTGTGGGAGTAAATCCTCGGTGGACACAAACCATCTCTGCTTTGAGCTGTTGTGAGCTCGGGAGGATTTCAGCAATACTGGTCAAAGTTTTCCAGCCAAGTGTTGACTGGCGTTGTTTTGTGAGATTCAGTGTTTCTGGACAGGCTGAAATTGTGGCATTCATGCTGCACCACGGGTCAATGTTGCCCCTGTTCAGAAACTGTTTTCCTGCTTTCACATCCATCAGCCTTGTTGATGATCTTCCCAAGTTGGCACAGCGAGAAGGAACGATTTCAATGTGAGCTAGAAAGGTTGCTTTGTTTGTGTTCCTGTAGAGTATGTGTGTCTTATGCATGTACATGAAGCTACACTGACACACACACACACACACACACACTCACTCACCCCCATACAACAACGCAGATTGACATGTAGCGTTCACTCCCAGAAACGAGGGTTCATGACTGCAGCCTGACCTCAGCATCAAGTTATTGACCTCTGGTCTCAGATCCAGTCCGGCCCGTTTGTTTACCACTGACGGGTGAACGTGCACACGTATGTTTGTATTTGTGAGTGTGTGTCAGGATGTGTGGAAATGCTGCTGCTGCCCCCCCCCCCCCTTGTGTGTTTCAGGTGTAAAACGTGGTGCAGTTGTGAGTCCTGTCACCCACCTTGTCAGTTGTGTGTGTGCGCATGCACGTGTGTGTGAGTGCCTGAGAATATCCTGCTGGGGTTTATGTGTGGTGCTGTTTGTCCTCACAGTGTTTCCCCACAGTGACCCCCAGAGGTGGCTCTCGCACAGAGAGACCTTGAGAGAGAGAAAGAGGGAGAGAGAGAGGGCCTTTGCTGTCCCCTCACCCCCCAACACACACACACACACACACACACACACACATACACACAAACTCTAAATGATTTTCAAGACACACTCTTCCTGTCCTCGTGAAGCTGCTCTCAGCTCTGTAACAAAACACGTTCAACAGGGAACAAAAGCACAATACCTTTAAGAGGGTATGTCTTCATTTCTGATGATCTTCTGTCCACTTCAGTTAACTTTCTCTGCCCACACACACACACACACACACACACACTTTCATATACTATCTTTTATATCGCACCAGGAAATTGGTGTCACCGTCTTACACCGACCAGAAAAAAAACTCACCCTCTTTTTCTCTCTCTTTTCCAGGGGCCGAGGGCGAACAACATCGTGGTATTCCCCTTACTAAACACCCTCCTTCCCTCCCTTACTATTGCCCCTCTCCCCCCATCTGTTCCCATTAAAAACACACACAGTGAAAAATTACCCCCCCTCCCCCCTTCCCTACCTTCCCCCCCCTCTCCCCCAACAATAAAAAAGAAGAGAACCCCACAGAAGAGACAAAAAAGAAAAAAAAAAGAAAAAAGAAAAGAGGAAATCCTGTGGTGGACAGAGACTGACTGACTGCCGCAGTGTGCGATTGTGTGTGAGCGTGCGTGTGCCGAGGTTGATGCGGTCAGCCCTGGTA